>PVJL010004132.1:0-138207 GCA_004026885.1 Lyroderma lyra
CATATGCGGAATATAAAACTGAAAGCAAAGAAAAAAAGAAATGAACAAACAAATAACCCATGGACACAATTGATAGTTTAATGTTTATTTGGGGACGAGTGGGTTAGGGAGGGGAGAAAGGGGAGGGGGTGGGAGAGGAGGGGGGGAAGCTAAATATAAGGTGATGGAAAGAGAAGTCACATTAGGTGGTGAACTTATTCTACATCAAGTTGACAATGCACTGTAGAATTTATGCCTGAAACCTATGTAATCCTTGCTAACAGATGTCACCCCAATAAGTCTAACAATAAAAATGAATAAAAAAAAAAAAAAAAACTTTGTGAAGGAAAAATAAGGATGAATATTATACATGGGTAGTACTAATTCTGTATCTATATAAATATTTTAAATTCTTTTATTTATACTTATGAGTTAAAAGTGTAACTAGAAATCAATGACGATATCCATATGCAAAATAATACCCTGGAATACAATAATCATTTTTATATAAAAATTTTTTATACATGAAAAAAAAACAAAAAACAAAAAAAACTCTCAGGAATATAAGAATTGACAGATAATACGATGACTCATATGATTATATTTACACACACACACACATACACACTTTGTATTTGAAAAGCCAGTAACATACTTAATCAGAAATACTAGAAATCTTTTCAAGAAGATTCAAAATAAGGCAAAGGAGCTAAGCATCCTCATTAATATTCAATATTATACTACTGGTCATTGCCAATACAATTAGACAAAAGATTTCAATTAGAATCATTAGAATTGTTGAAAATAAAAACATAAATTAAAAATATTGTTTGTAAATAATATGCTGTTATATCCAAAAGCCCTAAAGAACCAATGATAAAACAAATACAAACAAGAAAAAAAATCAATAAGGTAGCCTGCTATAAAATTTGCGTACATAAATATTAACAAATAGCTTTTATGTACATAAACAAAGGAGTACTCTAAATTTATCAATATATATTAATGGCATAGCCAAGAAAAGTATAAAAATTAAAAGACAACTGACAACTGGAAGAGAATATTTGCAATATTTATAACAGACAAGTTTATATCCATAATACATAAAGTATTATTAAAAATTGAGAACCGAAAGGCCAAATATCCAATAGAAAATTGGGGGAAAAAGTATAGCTAGAAAATTCTGAAAAAATAAAAACTTCATATAAGTATCTTTAAAATATTTAAATGTTCAAATTACTCATAATAGAGATATGCAAATTAAACAATACTGATAAACTAATTCTGACCAATAAGCTTAGTGAAAATTTTATAAATATGACAATATTTATAAATATTTAGAAATCTGTTGGCATGGCTGTAAGTAGAAAACCAGAAAATTTCTGTTACAGAAATTTTCATATTGCTGATGAGAATACAAACTAATACAACCCTTTTTGTGTAAAATTTGGCCGTATCTAAAAAAACTACATGATTACTTATATTTTGACCCAGCCATTTTATTAGGAATTCACCCTGATGAGACACCTCCAGCAATGCAAAATAACAGGAACAAAGATATTCAATGCAATATTATTTGTAATTTCAAAATACTAAAAATAATCCAAATGTCTATATGTAAAAGAGTAGTTAAATGGTATATGGTGGATCTAGTCAATATAGCATTTTGACGCTCTAAAAAAAAAAAGGAAACATTTTATATACAGATAGAAAGTCCATTCTACAATATATAATTTAAGTGAAAAAGCAAAGTACCAAAGAATTTATATGGTGTGCTAACATCCTATGAAAAACAGAAGGGGTATAATAAAATATTCACCAATCTGGTAGGGACCACAGTAATAATTATTGGGAGCAAGAGTCATCAATGAATACTGAAATTAGATACTAAAACAGGTGATAAGAAACAGAATTATTGCATGTACTTGAAGTTTTATTTCAAAGGCAAAATTACTAACTTTACAGTTGACATATCTGTTGGCATCACCTTCATGAAGTGATCAAAGTTAATACCACTCATAATGAGACATATCAACATCACACACTTCCTGATATAAGGCACTGAGACAAGGGCACAATATCACTTTTGTGGCATTCTTACCAAAAATTCATAAACTGAATTTAATCCAAAAACAATCTGATAAGCCCAAAGTAAGAAACTTTTCCTAAAACAACTCTTTCAAAGTATCAAACCATGAAAGACAAAGAAAGATTGAGAAACTGTCCCATATTGAAGGACACAGAGGATATATGACAAATAAATACAATCTGGGTTAGTGGACCAGTTAAAGGATAAGGGTGGGACAACAGGTAATGATATGTAGATTAGTTAGAAGTATTTTTTCAAGTTATTAATAATTTCCTGGTTTTGATAATTATGCTATGGTTATTTAAAATCTTAACATTCAGAGAAACCGAGTGAAGGATACATAAGAACTATTCGCAGTATTTTGGGAACTTACTTCTCTGTCTGAAATTATTTCAAACTAACAAGTTATAATAATGATTGAAAAATAATAAAAGACATATTAAAGGGAAATCTAATCTCAGAATCTATATACATTGATTAAATGGCTACTTCTACCTAAGATTAAAACAAAAGACATTAATGACATATCAGAACGGTAACACATACCTTTTAGTTTCATTTCTACTACAAAGCAGAATCTCAAACAATTCTGGAAGAGCCAGTTAGTTCAGTTATGCAGACATCAAAGAAATCATGAAGAGGTCTGTATCTTTCCTGCCTCTCTTTTATGTAAACATGGGCAAAGAAGGTATTTCTATCAGTCCACTAATTTTAAATAAATATGTTGGGATTTTGGATTTATTTAATCTTCAATTCTAAACACCCAAAATTATGATTAGGATATGAGTTGTAGAGATAATATTATAGATGTATATTCAGATGCATTCCCTTGCTTTCCTAGTGGATGACAAACAGTTAAACAGATGACTTAACCTTTACAACAGTGCCAGTCAGTTACCTATTGTTGTCCAGTTGCTATTATCAGTAGTGTTATTGCCCTTTCTGATCTTTTGCAAAAATAGCAAATAAGCATTAGTTTTCCTTGAAGCTATTCAACCCTGAACTACTTAAATGTTCAAGCATTTAGTACAAGCAAGTAGAAACAACACCATTGATTTATTCAAAAAATTAAATTTCATAGCACTCAAGCATCAAAATAGACCAGCTCAAACTGGCAGCTCTCATTCTTTCTAGCCCTCCTGCTTGATGACCTTTGAGCAGGTAATAATCTTTAAGTCATCTTGTTCTGTTTCATATTCTGCTTTGTGTTTGTCACATAAAATCAACTAAAATTATTATCTCCCATGAATGTCAGTGGAACTGTGCCATGCTCTTTTATATACTTGGTTTGTGCCACATAAAACAAAACAAAATGTGCAAAGAGAAAGTTAGGCATTTCACAAGATGAAGAGATATTCATATTAAAAGCAGATTAAAGAGAAGCCAGAAATAAACTCAAGCATATATGGTCAACTAATATTTGACAAGACAGCCAAAAAAAACTCAATGTGGTGCTGGGATAGTGAAATACTCACCACATAAATGAATAAAAATGGACCCATCTCATATATCACTCAAAAAACTAACTCAAAATGGATTAATGTAAGGCCTGAAACCATGATACTCCTAGAAGAAAACAGAGGAATAAAGTTCCTTGACCTGAGTCTTGGTAATGAATTTTTTTTGGATATGAGATCTAAAGCACAGCAACAAAATACACAAGTGGAAAACATCAAACTAAAAAGCTTCAGCACAGCAAAAGAAACCATCAACAAAGTGAAAAGAAAAACCTACAGAAAGGGAAAAAAATTGCAAACCATATATCCAATAAGGGGTTAATACCCAAAATGTATAAAGAATTTTATACAACTCAATAGCAATAATAATAATAATAATAATAATAATAATGATGATAATAATAATAATAACCCAATTAAAAAATGGGCAAAGGATCTGAATGCACATTTCTCCAAAGAAGATATACCAAAGGACAACAGGTATATGAAAAGGTACTCAACCTTACCAGTCATTAGAGAAGTACAAATGAAAACCACAATATGTCACCTTGTGCCTGTCAGAATGGCCATCATTAAAAAGGCAAGAGATAATAGATGGGAGAGGATGTGGAGAAAAGGGAACCCTCATGCACTGTTGGTGGGATTGTAAATTGGTGCAACCACTATGGAAAACAGTATGGAGGTTCCTCAAAAATTTTAAAATAGAACTACTGTATGATCCAGCAATGCTACTTCTGGAAATATAGCCAAAGGACACAAAAATACAAACTCGAAAAGCTATCTGAATCCCCCTGTTCATAGCAGCATTATTTACAATAGCCAGAACATGGAAACAACCTAAGTGTTCACTGATAGATGAAGGATAAAAAAAAATCTAATAAAAATTACATATGTGTGTATACATGAGTGCTGTCTGGAAAAAATCCAGCCATAAATGCCTCTATTTTTCAAATTACATGGCTGGATACTTTCTGGACACCCTTTGTATATACATGTATCTATATGTATATATATGCACACAATGGACTACTATTCAGTCACAAAAAAGAAGGGAATTCTATCATTTGCAACAACATGGACGGACCTTGAAGGCATTATGCTCCGTGAAATAAGTCAGACAGAGAAAGACAGATACTATATGATCTTATTTATATGTAGAAACTAAAAAGAAACAAACAAGTAGGTGAACTTACAAAAAAAGAAATCAGACTCTTGGTTACCAGAGGCAGGAGACGTAAGGAGGAGGGATTAAAGGAAGGTAGTCAAAAGTTGCCAACTTCCAGTAGTAAGATAAATAAATACTAGGGATATAACCTACAACATGATGACTACAGCTAACCCTGCTGTACGATCGATTGTACTGATACGAAAGTGGTTAGAGTAAATCCTAAGAGCTTTTATTACAAGGAGAATGTTATTTTTCCTTTTTTCTTTCTTTTCTTTTTATTGTATCTATCTGAGAAGACGGGTGTTAGCTGAACCTACTGTGGTAAACATTTCACAATATATATAATTTAAACCATCGTGCTGTATGCCTTAAACTTATGCAGGGATTTCTCCATATGTCAATTATTTTTCCATAAAGCTGGGGGGAAATGTTTTAAAAAACACAGATTAAGCTCACCTCCAATTTGTCTCTAGGAAAATAAATATAAGGATAAACTGTGGAGCAGGTATTGTGAAATCCTTTGGGGACATTGTTGAAAATATTTACATTGACATGTTTATAAAGAAGGATATTCTCTTTAGAGATGATGAATAACATTTTCTACTTATAATTCTTGGAACAAATTAATTCAAAATTATTACTGTGTAGAAATACTTTAAAGGTCAGCGGGGGAGTCAGTTATGAAATGCCTTTTGAAAGTCTTCCAAACAATAGTCTAAAGAAGTAATTCTTCAACAAAATGTACAATAATAAACATAAAACACAGGGACACTGTGTAATTCAGTGTATTGAATAGCATATTTTTAAATCTTCATGTTGTAGGTTTACTTTTAAATACCTACATTTACTATCGGTGATAAGATTTTGAATCTATTTTGTGTTGTCTCTCAGCTCATTCTTTTATATTATTGAAAAATGTGAAAAAAAACTAATTTATGGAAGGATCTTAAAGAAGAGCTTTGGGAACAATAAATGTAAAAACTGTTTTAACATTCTGATTCACTTTCTCTCATTCTGAATCATAAAAGAAAACCATGCTCTCAGTTCGAAACAAACAGGATCTCTAGGGATATCTGATCACACACCGTTGTTTTGGTGAGCACAAAGACTAGACACTAAGAATTATGTGTTTAGCTCACTAATAAGAATAGGTAAATGGTACTTTAATTCACCCATTAATTAGCAAGCATTTGTTATTATCTTGCTCTGTAAAAGTGTTGTGGAAAATATGAAAGGAAAGGGGAATAAAACCTGTCTTTACAAAGTTTACTACATGATTAGTTTAGCTAATTAGTCATGTAATATGTATAAGTAACACTGTAATGCAGCATAATTATCACAAACTTAAAACAACAGGCATTTGTTACCTTACAGTCCTGGAGGTCAGAAGTCAGCTGTGAGCCTCACTGAACTAAAAGCAAGGTGTACTTGTCAGGGATGGATTTCTTCTGGAGGCTCTAGGGTAGAATCCATAGAGTTCTGGCCGTTTCCAGCTCCTTAGGGCTGCTTGCCTTCATTGGCACATGACTCCTTCTTCTGTCTTCCTGCAGCCCAGAAGGCCAAGATCTTCTCATGCTGCGTCTCTCTGGTTCTCCTTCTTCTGTCTTCGTCTTCAATTGATAAGGAGACTTAAGACCACTGCGCCAACCTAGACAATCCAGGATCACCTCCCCATTTCAAGGTCCGCTGATCCACAAATTTAATTCTGTCTGCAACCTTCCTTTCTCTTTGCCATGTAAATGAACATATTCACAAGCTTAAGAGATTAGAGTGTGTACAACTTTGACGGGGGGCAGGGGATATTATTCTGCTGACCACATCAATGAAATATTTGTGTTCTCTAAAGCAAGGTTAGCTGGCTTCTAAATTGGGCAGCACATTTCTGTGAATTGAGTGAACATTTAGTATTAGATACTGACATTTACTCTTTGTGACTATGTGGCCCATCTCCTGGCCTGCAAGAAAGTAAAACCATAATGTACTCAAGTGTTTGCCCCACACTGTCCGATAACAAAGACACACCACGGGCAGTTTTAAGTCACCACTTTCTTTTACTCCTTCTCCATCTCCTCCTCCTAATTGTTATAATAGCATCTCTGCTTTTCCTTTCTGAGCTTCTCTCAAACACGCTTTTATATTATAATTTTCTTCCCCTTATTTTTCACTTCCACTTTTGTTGCCCACACTGATTTTATTTATTTATGTTACTGTATTACACTTCCACTTGTGGGTAGTAAGTGAAGCTTTTTTCCCTTTGTTTTTTAGATTTTAAGACTTAATGATAACTCCCTAGCTGAATCTACTTATTCTGGTAAAAATATTCAATTCAAAGTCTCCATAAAAAAAAAGAAAGAAAACCTCAGGGAGAAATATATAAAGAATAATACATATCAATACCAGTTTACATTTGTTTAAATATTTTTAGAGTGGGAGATCACACATATTACTTATTTGTAAAAGCTGAGAAACATCATAAATGTAACAATATTCTGAAAAAATAATTAAATATATTTAATAATTAAATATAAATAAATAAACTGACACCTCAATAATCCTTTCTTTTCCAGTCACATTTAACATGAGAATTCCAAAAATATTTTAATCCCATTCCTTTCATTCTTCTGACATAAACAATAATTTATGCATAACAGAAGAATTAAATGCATATTTTAAAGGCAAGGAAAACAGGGGTTATCAAATTCTTGACTTGACATAGAAACACACAGAACTGCCCTTAGATTCTTACACTAGATACTAATGACTGATCTCAAAGGTGTTTTTTAGTGTGTGTGTATATGCAACATCAGTGGCTAGCTGTCTACTAAAATTTTCAGTACCACCCAATAGTATAGACCAGCCATCAGCATATTTATCTGTTAAAAACCAAGTAGTAAATATTTTAGGTTTCGTGAGCTATATAATCTTTCTTACAACTATTCAATTGTGTCATTATAGCATGAAAGCAGCCAAAGGAATACTTAAAGAAATACATATGCATGTGTTTTAATAAAACTCTGTTTATAAAAGCACATTGCAAACTGGCTTGGTCTGGCATGCAGTAGTTTGCCAAGCCTGGGATAGAGTTTTTACTGGGAAAGGGCTGTCCAGACAGAGCCTAGACTTCCCAGGACTGAGGTGAATTTGTCATTAAGCTAAATTGCAAGCCAAGACTCCTATGTGTGTGTATATTCACACACAGAGAATTATAAATCCACTGATTAAAACTGCTGTCTCTTTCAACCATGAGTTGACTTCACCCTTCTCATCATGTTGAGAGTCTTTTAATGGCTATAGACATTTTTGGGTCCAAGCTAAGGAGAAATTAGTTTGGATTTCATGGGATATACTTGTATGTTTTTCAGTAATTCCTACGTGTCAGTCCAAGTCCAGGAGATAGAAATTACACTGTAGTTTAAAGGGGGGAAATTTAATATAAAGAAATCTTAAGCCATAAAATAGGTGAGGGATTTTGATCATAAATGCTTTAGCTTACTCACTGCCTTTCAGTTATAATCTTTTACCTCAGAGAGGGTAAACTCAGTATCTGTCCTGGCACAGTAGAAGAAGGAGGGGGAAGAAGAGGAAGGGAAAGAAAGGAACGAAGAATAAAATCATCTGGGAGGCTGGGAAAGTGTCATTGTGGAAAAATTATTCAAAGTACTTATTCGCATGCATTTAACCAACCAACCCAACAACCCAACAAAAATGTAAAATAAATAGCTTGTCAGTCTAAGAGTTCCAAGTCAACCCAGTCAGGGAACAACCTGAGTTAGAAAGCTAGAGAGCATTTTTATAATATAATGATATACAGATTTTCTATTTAATTTATTTTTAATAATCTTGCCCTTTTATTTGCTCATTTATTCATTCAACAAATGTATTCCAGGGATGGTCATGCCAGGACTGTTGTAGGCCCTGGAAATACAGGTTTGGACATGAAAGATGAGGTCCCTATTCTGAAATTTGCATTCCAGATCGGAGAAAAGAGAGAAGGAGATCAACTGTAAGTCAATTTTACATAGTGCAAGTTCTTCCAATTTAAGTGAAGATAACATTGCAGAGGGCTAGGCTTGGTAGTTAGTTGTTTTTATATTATACTTTATTAATAAAGTTAAACCAGATAACTATAAAATAATGAACTCCTACTTTCAAAGTAGGAGTGGTTAAGAGTCAGTGAATCAGTTGAAATCTTACATTTTGTTTACATATTAATGAGAACTTTGTAATTTCTTCAAAGTTGTTAGGAATTAACAACAAAATCTACCTAACATTTTCTACCTGTTGAGATAGGTCACATCTATTCATGTTACTTTTGAAACTGTAAGCATCCTGCCTTCAAACACAGTGCTCAGCAAACTTGCTCTGTGAAGGCCCCAGACATGAAATAGTTTTGGTTTTGTAGGCCAAGAGACAAAATAGGCTATTACATAGGTACTCACAAGTAACACTCTACAAATTTTATTGATGAATTTAAAAATATAATAATAATGAAGTATAAAGTTTTTGTAATTTAGTTCTACTTCTGAGAATAAAGGCATTTTGGAAAGGAAGATAACATTTCACCTAGTTGGAGTTAAATGATAGCATTCCTATTCATCAAAATCCATTGCAAATATTCATCTGCTTATCCTAATTTTTAATGATATTTTACATGTATCATCTTCAAAATGTCTTTTCATGTATATCGTGCCAAATACTATCAGTCCACAAGCAAACGCTTTTAAATGGACATAGTCACTTCCTAAAAAGCATTTATAGAATTCTATTGATTCTGCTCTTGATATTTGCCTTTAATCGTATCATTTCTTATCCAATGGAAAACTAGGTGGAAGCTCCTCAGTTGCATAATTAAATAAATTAAAAAATATAAAAATTACTTTTGCATTTACATTGAGCTTTGAAATACACTTCTGCAGGTGTAGTTTGAGTTTGAAAAATCAACCCGGTGCAAATTTAGGATGGATTAGGATCCTGCTTCTTGTTTTAACGTTTTACAGAACATCAAGAGTATCAAGTAGCTTGACATTATTTGTGATTCAAACAATGTTCATTGTCATCAAAATGCCTTTACCAAAGTTTCACATTTAAGTACTATTTTGTCTTTTAATTTTAGGCTGAAGTCATTATGAAACATGACCAAATTTGCAGCAAAAGCTAATTCAATGTTAAATAGTATCTGATAATAGCAGGTGGGAGCAGTTCTTCCCTTCTAGAAAAATTTCAGTGTAGACTCTGCGTTCAAAGTATCATAACAAAATCTCACCCTTTAAAGTCACAGAACTGCTCTGTGGTGGGGTAAGGCAGAATGTCCAGCTTCTATTCAAACAAAAATTCATAGAACTGAGGATGACTGGGTCCATGAGAAGAAATGAAGTTCACTGTTGACACTACTGATTCAATTAAAGCACAATAGATTCAAGCATTTAACTCCAAGTACCTGCTGGTGAATAATAAAATTAAAAACAACAAACTTTATTTATTTATTTATTTATTTATTGCTTTTTCGTATGTGGGTAGCTCCCTGACTGGGAATCGAACCCAGGCCGCAGTGCTGATAGCGCCAACGCCGAAGCCTTAAGCCATTACACCACCAGGGCACTCCCCCGAAACAATAAACTTTAAACACCTCATATTTTCATGAGTTTTATGAATTTTCCCAAATAAGCCTTTTCCTGCACCATATATTGTTTTTACCACTATTAGTTGTACACGGTAGATTCCACTGTAGGTTGTACTGAATTAGTACTTTCTCAAGTTCAAAAAAAAAAAAAAATCCTTACTTCTCATGTTTTTCCATGCAGACCATTCTTAGAGGCTTACTCTTCAGTCACGTAGAACTTGGTATTGACTCACCAAATAAGAACTGAGGAGTGTCGGTAACATCTACCAACTTATCAAGAGCAGAGAAAAACAACTCGAATTCATTTGCTTGTACAAAATAAGACAAATTGACTATTGATGCTGCTTCTAATGCAACTCTTATGCAACTGCTCTGCTGAAGGCTAATCATCTTAAGTTTGTTTTCTCTAAACACTTTTCTTCAGCTGCTGCAATCAAAGATGATTTAACTAGGTCACCACTGGTCAATGGCATTTTTTTGTTTGGCTAAAAATTAGATAACTGAAAGTTTATTTTAGCACATTTTAATTTTAATTTTTTGTGAAGAAATTTTGCTGTGATGATATTTTTAAAATGGTCAGAGATTTTGAAAGTATTGGCCATGGTCAAATGGTAACCAAATGCATAAAATATGTGGTTTAGGTTAGAATCTCTCAAACTTGTAATCAACCCATCTTTCTGGTTATGGCGAAATGCCCCATTCTCATTACACACCACCTATTCTCATATTCAAGTTTTGTATTCTCATGTTCTCATTTTGTATCAAGCTACTGATACAAAACTAGAGTGATGAAAAGTACTTAATCATTTTGTAATAGAAGATAAATATGCCTATACATTTAATTATGAAATAAAAACACCAAAAATTCTTTTATTAAACTAAATGTTATCATGCACTACAAATACCTTAAAAATCTCAATACATTCAGGCAGCATGACACTTATAAAATGTCACTGATGCAAACTTTGAGGGGTTTTTAATACATGAGTGCATATCTTAAATTGAGTTTTCATAGAAATATACTTATTTTACAAATGGTCAGGAACAACTAAGAACAAAATTCATTGATAATTATGAGCCAAACCAGCAGACTATTTTTTTCATCAGAGTACAGCTTACAAAACAAAATGTAGATCATTTAATTTTAAAAAAGAAAAAGCATAATTCTGGAGAGTGGATAATTCTGGGTGTTGATGTCAGTGGAGGGAATTAAAAAAGAATGAAGTTTAATATTCAATTCTAACCTCTGCTTTCTCCATGCTCTGCTATCCTGTATTCTAGGGGCACAATCTACACTGCTTTCTCCAATGTTCTAGTAGAACTCTGCAAATCAATCAAGTCATATTGGTTATTAATCTGTAAAATTAAACACAAAAGTTCTATGTCCATATTTGTATTGGTGCAAAGAGATTAATCACCAGTGCAGAAAATCAGTGACATAAAAAATCCAAGGGAAGAAAGAAATCAGAACAAGATTAATTGGCAGAAATATAAACCCTCTGAGGGCGTTCACATACATTCTGAGGGGAAATGACTACAAAGCTAGAATATTTGGGGACATGCAGACACATGACTGCTTGGTTACATTAATATTATACATTATACCTACATGATTATTCCATTGCAGGGTTTTTGTTTGTTTGTTTTCTTCATTCTCTAATTTTACATTAGAAAAGTCTTTTAAAAATTGCTGCAGGGCATAATTAGTTATATTTTTATATTTTCTACTTTCTTAATGTGAACTCTAACTTGCTTTATTAGTCCTATTTAGAAGCTCATTGGTGTTTTGGGGATAACCCTAAATGCTTCACTAAACTGAGCACATTTATGAATGTGGAATAAATGTAGTAAGTTAGAATTAGTTTGATATTTTTTATAACATATCTTTTTGTTATTATGTACCGAAAATAAATTGCTGGTATTCACCACATAATAGCAGCAGTTACTCTAAGAATACACAAATGGTTCAGAAATTATAATCATTGAAGTCTAATTTTGCTCTTCGGTTTGTACAGTGCTTATCTACCTGTCAGTGGTAGGGCTTTGTGGATAAACTGCAATTCCAACAAGATGGTTCTGATAGTCAGTAAAATCTAGTAATCTCCGCACTTTCAATGGAGATACACAGAGAAATAGATTTGCCTGGTGATTGTTTGTGAATGTGATCGCTGGCATGAAACTGCAGACTCTTTTTCTTAAAAGAGTAATAAACCTGAATATTATCTATATTGAATGGGTGTGACTTTACTTCCATTATAGAACAGAGGGAATTTGAAGCAATGGAAAACTACTTTTAAAAAAAGATGCCAACATATTACTCATATGCAAGTTCTCTGTTCAATAAAATCTTGATTTACTCATAATCTGAAGAGAGCCTTGTGGAATGGAATAATGTTAAAGTGCATGCCATTTTAGTCTACATGTGCCCATTTGGATTCACAGCATGCTACAGCTAACTATTTGGTTGCCAATGCAGTGTAGGAAATTGGTTTGCAAAAGCCATACTGGATTATCAAGCTAAGAGCAAATGAAGATGTTACCATTTGGATTATTTCAAAAGGACTGATTATATTACCTTTCCTTTGTTTTTCTCAAGTTTCTTCAGCCACTTTTTCTTTTGCTCCCTGCTCTGTCTCCCCAACACATTCTGAGAGCAGCAACAGAGAACTGAGATGAAGAACATTGCATTTGGAGGCATCAAAACGTCAGTTCTTGCCCTGTGCAGCTGTTGGTCTTTAGCCTGTGCAAATAACTTCCATAAACTAGTGTCCTTAAGTACAAAACAGGACAATAAAGCATCTTATCAATTTCTTTATGTAATCGTAAATGATTTCTTCACTGATTAATATGTTCCAAGCACTGGAAATATCTAGAGAAGTAAACAGAATGAAGGTCATGTGTATGTGTTTAGCAAATATCAAAATGTTTGGACTATATTCTAAAGTCACTAGGAACTAATGATCCCCTCATCAGATCTATCTTTCTCATTTTCTTCAGACAACTATGAAAATAGAGGTGGTGGTAATAAAACCACCTTTCTCACTAGTTATTGAGATAAAATGTGTGAAAGAAATTTGCAAATTCTAAAATACAAATCCAAGAGACAGACAATGGCACAGAAATCATTGGAGACTTGCTTGCCCTTGTGACAATGTTTACCAAAGAAAAAAAAAACTAAAGCATGAGTTTTCAGCCAGAAATTATCTACCCGCTGGCTTTTCAAACACATTGAAGTCCCTACCCTTGTTATTTCAGTAAGTAACATCATTTTTCATTTTAAAAGTATACTGGTCTTTGAATCCAAATAAAATTTAGTTGTTTCTATTTTATTGTATTTTTTCAAATTACATGATGTATGGGAGTGAGGAAAGGGCAGTCCCTCTGAGTAGGGAAAAACCCCATTTTCCACCCCTGTAGTTCTCTTCTGTGCGGCTCTTTCACGACTCACACAAAACATTCACACAGAACAAACCTTCACTTCTGCCACTCGGGTCGGATTCAGTTGCTCAAATTCTTTTAACCCTTGTGGGACAGGGGAAATGAAAAGTGTTGTTTGTGATAAGTACTAATTCCAACACGATGGAAGCATGTCAAAAGATTGGCCACTTCCCGCTAGAAAAGTTCAATTGCATGGCATGGCAGGGCAGGTTGGGGGCGGGATGGGACATTATTGTCTGAGTTGCCACTCATTCAATTCCATGAGTACATGCTGGCTCTCACATTAGTCAATAGTTAGCTACTTCAAAAGTGCGTACCTTAAACATATACTGCTTTTCTTGGAGTTGTTTTTAGTAGACTTTACTATTGCCATCTGATACAGTAAATTACAGCAGATGTGTTGTGCTGGTCTTAATGGTTAATTTCTAAAGCCTTATTGTGGGGACCTAATCAGTGACAGGCACAACGCTTTCACATGAAGCGACAAGCATAGCTATATTTAACACTTAGAGTAAACTACATTAAGCAACCATTTGCATTTGTGGAAAATAACCATTGGTTGAAGGTGCAAAAATGCTCTAACAAAGAGCCTCATTGGTAGCATCACCCCCATATATGTTCTCAGTAATGCCACTGAGAGTTTTCTTAACATTAGGGAGATTTGCATAGTATTTCTTATAGACGAAGATGGGTCAAAATTACAGCCATCACAAAATCTCTCTTAAATTACATTCTCTGTTTTAAAATGCAGATAGCTTCTACCTTTCAATGTTCTAGTAAAACGCGGTACCTTCCAGAAACACCAGAGTGAACAGATAGGTGTCGGGTTGCTTGTACAACTATACACAGATGCTTGAGCGAAAACTTTCTCTTGGCTGCCTAACCTTAAATCTATATTACTATTGTATGTACGTTTACTGTAATACTGAATACACTGTCGCAGCATAGTCTGAAGTACACTAGGTAGGGGAGTCCCAGCAGAGTATGACACCCAAGCAATGCATTGTTTCAGAGGCAGAAATAAGCACCTGACTACTCAAAAGAAGTGAATGAGAAAGGAAGGGCCTTTCTCCAAGGTCAGTTGTGAACAGAGTGGGCATTAGAAGGTGCTCCTGAACTGTGTTCCACCAAACCAAAGACATAAAAAAAGTAACGTGTCTTCTGCTAGAGTCTGTCTAGTAAGATGAATAAGAATGAAGATTCCCCTTACTGGTCCTCTTTATATTCTTTATATGTGTTTAGAGTGTTTGTTTAAATTTATAGTTATCTGTTTATAGTAATGCTTCATTTATTCTTCACTGTGGAGAATAAGCCATTTCATTTGTGGCAAATCTCGAGATAAGTGAAGTATAAGCTGCAAATGTAAACATAAAAATGTATTGTGCTAGACATGTTTCTAAAACATACTCTACATCTGTCTGCCTTTGAAAGCAGAGTATGCAATTTAAGGAGGTCTCAGAGAAATTTGTGGAGCAGAAACAGCCTGTTGCCTTGGAAATTCTGCTTCTTGCTTACAGTATTACCATATAAAGCAGGGACAGGACATGGCTGTGACTCGCCTGTGACCGTCAGAGATGAAAGCTCTCACTGGCTGGGCCGTGTGGTTATGCACGGCGGAGCTGGTAGTGAGGGGAAGGGAGCCCTGGCATGAGCAGTCAAGCCACATGCACTTCTACACTGAGCAAAGGAGAAGACAGAGAACCATCATTGCCCCCATGCAAATCTGATGAAACAGGAGCAGAAGCAGGGATTTTCAGATTCAGAGCCTAAGGGAGAATTCTGGCTGAGTGATCATGAGCTGTTTCCTGCTTTTAAACCCCAAGGGAGCTGAACTCCTTCCTGTGTGAAAGTATTTCTACTCGAACCACTGAACCGATCAGTGGCATACTATCACAGAGAAGAACTGGGGAGAAAGCTAGAAGCAGCTAATGTGACACTTACAAAGCTCTCATATTAGTGGAAGGTGATGACAATATATCAGCACACTGATGATGCAGCTCATTCAAAACTACAGGGAAGGAAGAATGAACATACCATTTTGCTAATTTTATTACTTTAACCTAAGAAATATCCAGACACATTTTTTCTCATTATGTTAGGATGAGGCACAAATCTGAATAGGCAGATTTCAGTTCAGTGGGAAGTGTAAATCAGCTGGATCCGTGTCCCTTCTCACATTCAGGCATATTTAAATCTCTGTGGGTAACACAAGCTAAATTCTTCTGCCTCCTCATTCCCGGAATATCGTGTCTCTGGAAAACTATGGTTTTCAGACAGAAGATTATTTGTTGAAAAAGAAATCAATGACTACTGATGTTCAAAAAAAACATTAACGAAAACGTATGGAACTAGTATCAGAAAGGTTTCAGTCATCAAAAAAAAAGAAATGAGCTTGTCATCAGCTCACCTCTGACTTTTCACTTACAGATTCTAATTTTAGAGACAAACCCTGTTTCCAGGCTCCTGATCATTTTTAAATTTTGAATTTATTCCTGCTAACACATTTGGTTTCTTTAACTCGTTTGTCTGGAGCATTTTGTGTTATTTTACAAACTTTAGTGATTGCATATGGACAACCGCATTTGGTTAAAGATCAGTAGGTGCAGTTTGATCCTTCTTCTCTGAAAAGGATGCCTGTAAATCTGTGTTATCCAAAAGCTTGCAATCAAACATACACACGCAGAAGCTTTATCTGAGGTGAAACTGGTCTCTTAGGTATTGTCATGTCTTGGCAAGTCAATTGGTTCTGGTGGGTAAACTGCCAAACCTATCACATGTTTCTTTGACCCAGTGAACGGCATACAAAGTAGTGTTTCCTGAAGTATCTCCTTTGGAAATACACATACACTGCATTTTAAAACATTAAAGAATTGACTTCCATGTCATCCCTGTGAGACAGTGTTTATTGAATATTTAAAGGAGAACTGAAACTGAAATTCACGGGAAATGTCAGAAAGTTTATCTATACAGGTAGGTAATTGCTGCAGACTGCCCTCTGAGTCTGTTTCTCCGCCGCCAGCCTGGAGGCCGCGTGCCCTCGAGCTCACACGGCTGCGACAGCTGTCCAGCTGGTCTTCCCGCTGTATTACCCCCCTTCCTAAGACTCTCCACGGCCTGTCATGTACACCCCATCAAATTATTTTTCCATGAAAACATATAAAAAACATCACATAGCTGCTCAAAAACCCAGCAGCGGCTCATCATTTATTTGGAAAATTTGTTTTCTTCATGACGAGGATCAATGTAAGTTTCTATGACGTCAACCCTCCGATAGGCAATGTTCTCTCCCCTCTGCTCCGAAACACGAAGCTTTATTTTACTTACTCTACATTTTCTACATTAAATGGTTCCTCTCAAAATAAATGTGATGGTTGTAATTCTCCTCATGTACATTTCCTAAGTAATTCCTTATGTTACACGAATCTCACTAACTCATAGTTTTAAATTTTGGAATAACATTGGATACACTTTCATTTTCTCTCTCAATCTAAACTGGCAATTTCTCCAAATCTGAATCTTTCTCTTAATTTTGTTTCAGGTTTGTAATTTCTTAGTAATACAAGAAGATGTCAACATATATAGTTTTCTCCATCCATTTACTTTTAAGCTATGTGGGTCTTTATATAAAAGTAGGTTTCCAGTAGACAACATATAGTTTGGTTGTGTTTTTTTGATCCACTCTGATAACCGGTTTTTTAATGGTTCAAATCACTGATGTTCAAAGTGATTATTGATATCCTTATTGCTATCTAACCATATTTGTTACTGTTTTCTATTTATTGCCCTTGATCTTTGTTCTGTTTTTGTCTTCCACGCTTTTTCTGATTTTAGGGGTTTTAATCAAGCATTTTATGTGATTCTGTTTTCTCTTTTTTCTTAACATGTAGGTTAAACTTTTAATTTCTCTAAAAAGTATTTTTAGTCGTGCCCTACAGTTTGTAATACACATTTATAGCTAATCCAAGCCCATTTTCGAATAACATTGCACCACTTCACTGGTAGAATGACTAATTTATAATAACAAAATGATCCTAATTCCTCTCTTTTGTCCCTTGTTATCACTGCTGTCACTTATTTCACTATATAAGTATATAGTGCAAGCATAAATAAGCATGTATATATACGTAATATATAAGCATACATAATCAAATGCATTATTGATATTATTTTTAACTGTTATCTGTTAGAACAAGAAAAATATTTTTTTATCTTCACTTAGTCCTTCTTCAAGGCTTTCCCTTTCTTATGAAGATTTGAGTTTCATATGTACATTGTTTCACTGTTCTAGAAAGGATTTCTTGCAACCTTTTTCCAAGACAGCTCTACTAGCAATGAATTTCACCCTTTTTTTTTTTTTTTTTGTTCTTCTTGTTGCTTTGGTCTGAGAGTCTTTATTTATATCTAAAGGATAATTTCATAGGATGCAGAATTCTAGTTTAATGGTTTTTTTCTCTCAACATTTTAAGAATTACCCGCTACTCTCTTCACAGTTTCTGAGAAGTCAGATATAATTCTTATCTTTTCTTTCTGTAAGTAAGGTGTTTCTTTCTTGTAGCTTCTTTCGGGTTTGCTTTTGTAATTTGAAATGATATGCCTATGTGTAGTATTCTGGCATGTACCCTGCTTCAAGTTCTTTGAGGTTCCTGGATTTGTGGTTTGGTGTCTGACATTAACTTGGGAAAGTTCTCAATCATCCTTGTTTCAAATATTTCTTTGGGTTCTTTTTCTCTCTCTGCTCCTTCTGATATTCCCATTATGCACACTCAATACCTTCTGCATTAGTGCCACTGATCTTGGATATACTATTCTGTGTGGTTTTGCTTTGTTTATTAGTCTTTGCTCTTTTTGCTTTTCAGTTTTTAAGGATTCTATTGATATATCTTGTAGGTTAGAGATTTTTCTCTCATCCATCTCCAGTCTACTAGAAAGCTCATTAAAAGCATTCTTTATTTCTGTTATAATGTTGTTTATCTCTAGTATTTCTTCTTTTTAGTTCTTTATTAAAATTTCCATCTCTCTGATGACATGGTCCTCATCTTATTGCATACTGTCTACTTTATCCATTAGAATCTTGAGATATTAGTTACAGTTGTTTTAAATACCTAGTCTGGTAATTCTGATATCCCTGCCATGTCTGCTTCTAATGCTTCTCTTCAAATTGTGGGGTTTTTTATTTTTATGTTTGTTTTATTTTGTTTTGTTTTGCCTTTTGGTATGCATTGTAATTTTTTCTTGATAGCCGACTATGCTGTATTGGATAAAAGACACTGCTGTAAACAGACCTTTAGTAAAGTGGTAGTGAGGTACAGAAGGATAGGAAGGCTTCCTCAGTCTTTTGGTGAGCTTATGCCTCTTGGACTGTGAACTTCAAAAGTATTTCCCTGATTTTTCTCCCCCATTAGATGTGACAGGATGACTAGAGTGGGTTGGAATTGGGTATGTCCCTTCCTCAGTTAGGCTCTGATGATAACCCAGCAAGTTAGGCTCTGGTTAACTCGTTTCCCCTCAGTGCAGGTCATGTTAAGAAGAACAGAGTGCTCTGGTATTGATCAAAATTGTTCTATTTTTTCTCTCCCTCTATCAGAAGCCTGTGGAGACTTTTGTCTGACATTTACTGTGGGAACCTGGTAGCTCCTGGAGTTAAATTTCAAAATACTGTGGGCCCCCTCTCCATGTCTGGCTCTCCCTGGAGTTTTCTGACCTGCAGGCATGTCTACACTGAGCATACAATAATTCATCAGTTGCAGTTTAGGTTTTTCTACCTGGGCTCAGGTGCTCGTGGCAGTTTCCACCAGTGAGTCTCTGTTCTGGTGAGTCCTGACTGACTCTGTATTCTCCCGTCAATTTGTCCAATCTCAGGGGCAGTGGTTTGTCCTGTGTCTTCTCAATTCTTACTGATCCAAGAGGAGTTGTTGATTTTATAGTATGCTCAACTTTTCACTTATTAGAATGGAGTGGTATTTCTAAGCTCCTTCCATACAGAACCAGAAACCAGAAGTTCCCTAAGGGGATGAATGTAGCGAGGAATATAAACCAAGCATCCAAACAGAAAGATAGCTAAAACCATACCTGAGGTGAACTATTCTGAGGAGAGGGGTGGTTGATAATGTCAGATCAGAGGGATATCTGAGCTTCCTTGACCAGCTGGAATCTTTCCAGGGAAAGACAAAGATACAGTAAAAATCCAAGAGTCTGACCTAACGTAAGAGCTAAGTCTGAGGTTCGAGTTAAATCTCCATGTTTAATTACAATCCCATATCCAAACATTGCTAAGACATCAATGAGTTCCCAATAAATCCATCTAATTTTTGTTTCAATTTTTAATGAACCAAGATAATAAATAATGAATTCATTGATAGTAAGATATATTGGACATGTTGTATAATAATGTGATTATTAATAGTATGGTAAATTACCACATCTAGAACTCTTACGTACATTGAATGCCAGGCCAATGATGTTATAATCTTATCCTGCCCATAAACATAAGGGTTTTTTCTTTCTGGGAATTGAATATTGTTGGGAGGTAGAGCAAGAAGAGAAAAGAAAAGGGCAGTATATTGACTGAAGCAAATAAACTGAATATAAAAATAGTCCAGGACTAAAGGACAAATTGGAAACTTAAATTCGTAACAAAGACTGGTTTTTTTTTTCTCATTACCTACTCCAACACGTCAAGTTCAACTCTTAAAATCAAGCCTCCTTTTCCATACCTCTCTCATTCTGTTTGTCTTCAGTTTTTCCCTTTCTTTTCTTTTATTTTTTTCTTTGTTGCTTTCTTTTGGACATAACATTATATTAGTTTCAGGTGTACAACACAATGATTTGATATTATGAAATGATTGCCACAGTAATTCTAGTTAACATCCATCATCAAATATAGTTAGAAATTATTTTTCTTGCAACTTTCAAATATGCAATACAGTATTATTAACTATAGTCTCACCATGCTGCATGTTACATCTTATTTGTCTTTAGTTTCTACACAGAGAAATATGCTTCAATAATAGTCTAATGCACTTGTGCACTGCAAAAAAGGATATTAATTTAGTAAGAATTTTAAGGGAAGCAATAGTAAGAGAACTATTCCAATCATGTTGCCTTCAAAGCCAATATGCAGCACTATAAAATGAGTTATCTTTATATTATACTTTTCTTATGAGGAAAACTTTGCCATAAGATTACTATCACTTAAAGGCCATATTCTTTGCTCAAATGAAAGAAAATAAAATAATTTGGATGGAGTTTGAAAGACTAAGAGATAATTTGACAATAAAATTTACAATTGAGTTTGTTTTCAAATGTCCTTATCACACATGAGAATAATCCTCTCCACTCACTTGTGGTAAAAACCTCTTTCCACACAAAGGAAAGAAATGGATTTTAAATAAGAGGATTTTCAGACTCTGCTATATCACATTCTTTGAGAGAACTAAACAACTACATTAACACTACAGATTTGCTTGGTTCAAGCCAGAGTACACAAAGAGAACAGATAATCAAACAACTTTAATAGACTTCTTAAATAGAAGCACCTACTTTTATAGCTAACTTATTATTAAAAATAAACAATAAGAACAATAGGTAAATCACGTTGTTTCTTCAAAATTGCACTCATAAAAATGAAATAAAAGAAAAACCCAACAGACTCACCTAAATCTAGATTTCATTAATCCAGTGGCCTTTTGACTTCAAAACTCTATTTGAGAGCAACTTTATCTTTCCAAATCTATGAAATTTAAATCACGAAGTCATAAGTTTAAATTAATAGGTCCTCAAACATTGTGTGATTGAAGCAAACAAAGGAAATACCACGTCTCAGTTCTGGACACTACTGTTGCATTAATTATATAAAATAGCAATGAACCAACAAACAATGAGCATCTCAATTTGTACAGAACAGAAGGAAAATAACTCTCTGCCTGTTTCTCCCCATATTATTGTGTGTCTTTCAAATTCCCTATAGATTTTATTAAGAACTTTTTTATGACATGTTTTTATTTTTATTGTGTATTTAACTACCTGCAGTTTGCCAGCAATGTGTATAGACATAAACTTTTTTCAGAAACTTTTCTGAAAATATGCTTCATAACTCACCTTTACTAAGGTAGAATAAAGCTCAAGCAAAGCTTAAATAACTTGTCACAGGTCACATGGATAGTAACTAAAAGACCCAACTATCCGATGTACGTAACACAGCACCCTGTGCTCTTCAATGTTCTACTTAGGAAAGAAAAACCTCCCTAAACATTTGCTCATGTTGATATCAAAGAGACCACAGACTATGAGATCACAGCCTTAGTAAGTATCCTATCTGTAGGATGAGATAATCTGGAAGGGAACATGAGGACCAGACCATTTGTCTTTACTTGACCATTTCTTCGCAAGAAATAAGCTTTTGCTTTAAAGGAAAAGAGAAATTAGAAACCATAAATCACAAATCACAGTGAGTGGTAAAAGGAGTGTGTAGGGATGTGTGTGTCATTTAAACCTAACTCACACATCATTCTTACAAACCGTCTTTGAAGTCAGGGACTCGACACTATGAGTCTCTGTTACGTTATTTACACTATTTTGCATCACTATTTTACAAATTAGTTTCCATTGCAGACCCTTTCTTGAGACTCTGATGAAATTTGATAGAATTGAGGATGATGATGAGGCTTGTTTGAGATTAAAAGAAAGGCAAATGGAAATTAAACTAGAAGAAAAAGCTTCATGGAATGGACACTGAAGACTCAAACACATCTCGTGTCAGACTCACCAGGACTCCAGACATTGAGGTTTTGAGAATAAAATCTAATGTGTTTTAGATATTCTAAATTTTGTAATGAATTTAAAATTAATGGTAGGAACTGAAAAGCAATATTCAAAGTGTGGACTCAAAATACAATTATTAAGGGGGGTAATCTGACAAATATTTTATCTTCCATTTTTTGGTGACTTTGAAGAAGATGGTAAAGAAGTCAATAAAAGTCCTAACTCCATAATTTATTCAAAATATAATGTACTAAAATTAATGATAATCAGTATTTATTTTATCTTAAAAACAAATAAATTTGTCATTATTGGGGGGAAAATGATCATGCTTAGAAACAAATAGTCCAGATCTACCAAACGTCCCCTCTATTTGGGATTTTATTGTGTGATCAGAGAAGCAACAACGGGTGTTTATTCTGTCAATTATTCTAGGACACGGTTGATCCTGTGGCAGAATGTGATTAGTGAGGGATGTGGTCAGTTTCAGAGTCCCTCCATTCTGACATCAAGATTTTCACCAAGACAGAAGAGCATGACATGGGAAAGGAGAGTTTCTTTTTTTAGCTACAGGAAGAAATAATGCAGATCCCTGTCTCTGGCAAAGAGCATGCTGTCCCCTAAGCTTGCACATCAGTACCTCTGCAGAAAGTAAAATAAGAAAGCCTTCTCCTAGACTCTGCAACTGGCAGAAATGAAAGCCAGTGACCACAGGGTGGTTATCTGGGAAGGAGTAGAGACCACTAGTCTTCTGTCAGAGGTCAGGACTAACAGAGCCTGGAAAATTGCATATCTTATCAAAATTAAAACAGTAGTGGCCTTTTTTATAGATCCCAAATAGATGAAACAGGTCATATCAATAAAATACTGTACATTAAAATACATTGTAAAATACTGTACAATGAAATAATGTACAGTGGAATACTGTACATTAATGCTAAAGTCATTTCCTTGTCTACGAAGCTATTATTCCTTAATGGAAATGCCAAATGGAGAAAGAAGGCTGTATATTATACACAATGATCTGTAGAGAGTGCAAGACATTGAGATACAGATACCTACACATCTGAGGATAGGTGAAAATATGAAAAATGCCCTCATGCAGTTGCACTTATTTAATAAAATAATCTACAAGTAAATTCAAAAATTAATCCATAATTTTTCTAAATACGATCAATTAAAAGTAAGTACAGTTTCCATAAAGACACAATAAGCTGTTGTAGGGTTGGACATTAGAATACAATTTGCTTTTCCCTGCCCAGAGTGGGATTAGGTCTGAAAAACTGGCAGTCCAAGATTGCTTACACTGTAAAAATTGAGCAAGAAAATAGAGTGAAACTTTGTGTGCAGCAATTATTCTTGCTGTCAGCAGGAGCAAAATTTACCACCAAAGGAAAATCTGAAAAGTCAAATGCACTGTCATGTACAAGTCAAACAACCCTCCAGAGTTCGTTCTTAGATTCCTAATAAAAGTCTTTGGCAACCACTGCTACAGCTAACAGTTTCATGAATGTGGGTAAAAATACATTCAAGTAGCACTTTTTATATGGACATGGAATATCTTATTCTTTATAGAAATACAATTTGGGGAGTCACCTACTCTTGAGTTTAAGAAAACCTGTACTCCTGGCTTATCTACACCCTTTCAGACACATTTTAAGAGGAGGCTTGTCATCCAACCTGACTCCTCCTAGATGTCATATGTCTATTTGTATATATTCCTCCTATAACTGTAGGCTGGCCATTTATCTTCTGGCCATCCTATTAGTAGGAAGACTACCTTCCTTTGGAGAAAAATTTCTCACTGCACACATATCTGGGGGAGAGTCTCTTTTTCTTCTCCATTTCTGTATCCTCAGTAGCTGTTCCATAGGGCAGTAGAAAGATGTGAGGAGGAAAAGCTACAAATAAGCCAGTTTATCAGCAGGGATTACTGTGGATGTTCTGAAAGCTGCTTCCGACCGCACACTTTCCACCTCTAGATGGCCACCCAGCTTGATGGTCAATACGCTCATGAACGTTCCATCTCATTCATACTGTGGTTCTCACTTTCAAAAGTCAAGGAATTGGTTTTAATTTCTTTTAGTAATGAATGCTACATTCTCTAGGATATCACTTCTACCTTTCGAAAAGCATGAAGATTGTGTTTTTTAATAATAAAAAAAAAGTGTTTCAACTCTCTTAGTAAGAAGAGGTATTCGCCTTATTTCCCTGCAATTAGGGATGTCTGTTGGCGTGCCATGGCTTCCTCATTTAATTTTGCACTTTGCAATTTCTGATTAGGTTTAGTACTGAGAGATCATTGGGCACAGTCCACACTTCAATTAAAATATGCTATTACTCAGGGCATAGCCGTGGTGCTTATCTGCAGACTGTCCCCTATCCACTTCAGGTTTGGGATTTGCTAAAGATGGGTGCTGTCAGCAGGGGTGGGGAGCCGACACCACAGAAAGCCCTAGATGAAGGAGCATCTGTGGGAGGAGAGGAGAGGGACTAATAGGCACTAAGTGAAGGGGCTGGGAATAGCAGCAGACTCTGCATCTGTCTGCACTGTGAGAGGTGAGACTCCACGGGGCTGTCAGAGACAGATAAGCATGCATGCATGGAATTCAATTTGTGCTGGTCCAGAAGTCAGTGGTGCAGTGAATGACACCCCCCAAGAGCCTCCTTGAATAGTTCAGAAATTAAGCCTTCCTTTCAGTCCCTCTGCTAAACAGCAGGCAGGGCAGCTCTGCTATGGAAAAAGGAGGAAGAACAGAAAGTTTGAGATCCCAAGGGAAATGTCTACCTTGGGGCTAAAAAAAAAAAAAAAGTACATTAATAGTTACAGGAAGTCAAGACACTGAATTCTAAGTACTAGAAAGCCTTTCTTGAGCAAAGGAGATGCCATTAATGATCTTGTTACTGTCCTGAAGCAACATTCTCAGAGGGAACAGCCAAGTACCTGCTTAGATAACAAGAAGTCTGTGGCACTAGAAATGCACGGATCCTCCGAGTACTCTAGCCTCCTGCCAGTAGGATACGCCTCGCCCCTCTCCCCACTCCACCAGCCTCCCTGCCAGAAGCAGAAACTACACACCATAACTGGTTGGTTTTGGCTACCCAGAATGCCTTGGTTGCTCTTCCTAACCGACACACACATTGGACATCAAAGAGGCTGAAACAGGACAAATTGTAACCGACAGTCTCCTACACCAAAGGAATCTGTGTTCTTGGGATGACAATACATACGCAGTACAGGGAGCCTCATGTCCGGGCCCTCCCTCCCGAACCGGCCTCTGGTCCTACCATGCTGGAGCGATTTCAGATTCCTGGGAGAGCCAAGCTCCGTCGCTACCTGCTCTTTCCTCTGCCTGCACTTCCCCTTCTCCTCCCATTGCCCCTAACTAACGTCTATTCCTCCTCCATCTCAGGTCTTAGTTCCTCCAGACTCTTTCACCTGGGATAAAATATACCTTGTCCCCGAATCACACGAATGTTCACCTACCTCTGTGTTGCCCTTACCGTCCTGCCTATGGTATTATAGTCTACTCCATGAGCACTTCCCTGTACATCATCCCCTAGATTACACATTTGGTGGCTGTAAGGATCCATGGGACCCAAGGACCATGTTAATCTTGCTCATTCTTATATTCTTAGGACACAGGTTGGCACTTGACACATAGTGCGAATTCAGTAAGCAATCTCTGCCTAAGTGAATTAAAATGGCAGTAAGAGCTTAAAATAATTTTATAAAAAATTTTCCCTAATTTGAATATCAGTAATGAACTGTTTTCAAAAGTCTAGAGAATTCCAGAGGAGTCACTCCAGCTATCAAAAGAGAAGAAGGAAGGACTGTGACACCAATAAACTGAAACGAAGTGTTTGTCAAGTCCTTTATTGTCCCTTTCCAGGATTCTTGCACTAACCAGCAAACACTTCTTGCCTTTTTCTGACATGACTCCCTGCCTCAACACCCACATAATTCATCCTCTGTTCTGGGGACAGAACCACATCCTAACTCAGAAACCTGAACATAGTACTTTCTACCTAAGTCACTGGCCGCCCAAATCATATCTGTATCCCACAGTTGCAGGGTGAATGTCAAGCTATTCCACACAGATCATAAGGCCTTCTGCTATGGGACTCCTGCCCACCTCCTCAGCCTCGTGTCTCATTCATCCAGACTTTGAAATTTATCCTCCAGCAAAACCAAACCACTTGTTTCTATTGCTGTCACCTATTAACACATAAACAAACAAAACAAAATAAGAGATAATATTGAATCACATATTTACCTAAACTATAAACTCTGGCACCAAAGTAAAAATAGGGGAAATTACACCACTTCCTTCCACATTTTTCTCAGTTTACAGGCAATCTTCCAGTTGACATTTTTTGTCTCATTTTTAAGATTATTTGATATTCATTTTACACTTATCTGTGTAGGATCTTTAAAACTTATTCTCTCTGTGTCAAAGGAAGAAAATCAGTGTTTTAGTGATTCCCAATACATGAGGAGCTGACCTAATTTAAGGGACAATGAGTCCACAGCTCAGTCCATGTACCACAAACTGAGTACAAAACGACTGTGGCCAGAACACAGTCACCTCCCCGATGGGCAGTAGTCTGTCCTACATGCACCAGACTGACAATCTGCCTCCCACAGGGTGTACTAGTTAGTGTACAGAGCTCATTTTCACCTTGAGAGCATACATGCAGTAAAGAACACAATAAAACACATTGTCTTAGAGAAATTGCTAAATATTTCATTCAAAACTACATTGAAATAAAAACCTTCCCAGAACTGCCAGTACTCAATGCAGGTTTAGAGAACTGCATACATTTTGTGGAATGATGCACAATGGAAAAGGACCAGCAGTTGGTAACGCAGATGTGAATCAAAGGCATGCATTATGTATAAATGTATAACTTCAAACTACTGAATATTGTTGCAATAATGCAAATGTGCACCAACTGTGCTCCAGAGGGTTGCAGCACCTTCTACATAGAAGTTATTTATTTCTACAAGTCTCTTACTTGACTTGGGTTGCTGTCATCATGCCAAAAACAAAATCTTGTTAATTGAGATCCTTATATTATTTTAGTTTGAATTTGGCCATCAACATTTTAAAACATACTAAATTAATAACAATTCTCAGAAAGAAGTACTCTTCCCCCTTGACATCCTATATTCTACTTAATATATTCAAATGTCCCTTTTTAAGATTATGCTAAATTCATTAGAACTTATTTCAGATACTTTTTCAACTGATTTATATGAATGGAGATCCCCATGCAAAAATCTCAAAGGACAGAAAACAATTTGCAACAAGTTCAAATTTAATGATAACTTTTTCCTTCTTTCTGTAAGACAACCTCAGATGTCAACACATCAGCATATCATTTACTTTTCATTGAGCTGTTTGCCAGGTATTCGCAAATTCAATTAGTTTTCAATAGCATCAAACAGAATTCTTACATGATTTTATTCTGCAACTCTGACTTTTCTTCCTGTTGCTTTTCTGTTTTGCTTGCTTTAAAAAATCTGCCACTTTTTGTGATGTATCAGCATGTTTCATTCTCATCATAGATGAAACAATGACTCACCCAAGAAATGAATAGTAGCCTTGCTTCATACTTTCAATCAAGGTAAGATGAGATATTCTTGTGTACTTATTTTAATGCCACAATAAGCTTTAGTTTATAACAGATATGAAACAATTATTTACTTCAGTTTATTTTTACTACTAAGTACCTGATGTTTAATTTTCTTAAATATTAAGACTTAACCTCCAAACTCCCCCTTCCTCCCCACTATATATCATACTTTTGTACTTACTACAATTGCAGAATGCTTACATGTAAAAACCACCCTTCCTCCTATTTTCAAAGACAATATATATAGGTCATTGCTTCAGTTCGAAAGTGAATTTTGTATCCACAGTTTGCAATTGGTCACAAAGCAAACATCATGAGAGAAGAAAATAGAAATAGATAAACTCAGGCCACATTTAAAAGAGCAACTCATCGGCATTTGAGTTGCCTCAGTTACATCTCTGATTTAGCCAGGGTTCGCCAGAGAAACAGAATCAAACTCCTTCATTATGAGGACATTTATTATAACTATTGGCTCGTATAATTATTAAGGCTGAGAAGTCCCACAATCTGCCATCTGCAAGCTGGATAACCAGAAAAGCCAGTGGCCAGAAGGCCTGAAAACCAGGAACTCCAATGTCTCTTGGGGCAAGAGAAGATGCCCAGCTCAGAAAGCAAGTTCACCCGTCCTCCAGCTTTTTGTCCAGGCAGGCTCTCAGCCGGCTCTCACTCTGGCTCCCTGCGTTGGTGAGGATGATCTGCTGTATTGACCTATTCAAATGCCAATCTCTCCCAGAACCACCCACACGAACACACTCACAGATGAGGTTTTACCAGCTGTTTGGGCCTAGTCAAGCTGACACATAAAATTAACCATCACAGCCTACCTCTGTCGGTCTTTTCTACAGCTGAGGTTATTATTATTTCAGAAAACACAAAAGTGTAAAATCTTCAAACAAATGCATGCCAACGGGAATTGTAGAGACATGACAACATTCATTCTAAGCCACTTCTCACAGTGTTCCTGGAACACCAGCCCTGAGTAGGGGACCACTCGCTGGCATTAGCAACGAACTCTGTGGACAAGGAATAATGATGAAACTAGGAATAAAGATATCCTCACTTTTAGATGAAGTTAAAAAATCTTTAAGATGATCTATATAAAACATTATGTAATCAACTCCACCATGCCTTCATCCTGCATTACTCTTTCTGTGAAGTTAACTGACAGAATTGGGGAACCATGATAGCAATCTACTAACTTGAAATAATGACCAATAACATGGTTAATAATTGAGATTTGGTATAACTCTTTCACAAATATTACATCAATTGATTTTCTTAGCAACCTTGTGAAAGATAACAATACCTATTTTAGAACAGTGAAAATGGGATCAGAAAAATTTTTTTTTTTAAATTTTTATAAGCCACGTGATTAACTCATAGATCCTTGACACAAACTTGGGCCAATCACTTCCAAACCAGTTTTTCCACTCTGCACCACTATCCCCATTATAAGCGAAGTGATGATGCCACTTCCTTTGAGAGATAATTCTGACCTTATCTAGTTCTTCTAAACGTACTTTGTTCTTTGAATAGTATTCATTTGGAAACTGCAGATTTTGATCCTTACATTCTGGTGTGCAGTTAATTATATTTCTGAATGCTTTCATAGCCTCAATGATTAATTATTTCTGTGCCTGACACGACCCTAACAGGCCACCCAGAAGTTTTGAATACAGAGAGCTGCAGCCTATTTAATGATGACAGTGAGCCTCAGGTGGTACATGGTAAGGATAGTAGAATCCTTTATTTTTCTTGTTAACTTCAAGATGATAGCAACTGGAAAGATGTTATGTAATTAGGTTCTTTTGTGCCTTAGGAATACATTTTTTTTTGAGATGTCTGCGATAACTGGCTGATGGTTTGCCTAAGGGTCCTAGAGTGATATTTTATAGAGATAGAAGCAGACTCCCTCTTTTTTTTTTTTTTTTTGAGTTTCACACGTTTTTATTAGAGGGTCATGGACAGAGCTGCTAGCAGGCTCAGGTAGCTGGTGAGGCTGCCTGATGAGTGCTTCCAAATACCCAGAACCCACAGGCTGAGTGAGGATGCACTCTCCCCATTTCCAGCTGTCTACAGTCATACAGGAAAGGGGCCCTGCTGTGTGAGGCTGGAGGCAGAGTGGGCGGCACAGGGCTACAACTATATGTGGCCCCTGGCCCTGACCACACTCACTCACTGATTTGTGTGCCTTGCACCAAACCTCAATTGATCTTTTCTTTTTGCATCTAATGTCTTTTTGTTATTAAAAATGTTTCTCTTATCCTTATTCAATTATATTATAAATAATTTTAAACTAGTGGCTTTGTGGTAAATTACATTAATGACACAAATTTCCAATTCTCTATTGCAGTTTGAAATCCTTTCACTGCTCACCCCAACCTTTGGTAGGGATATATGAGGGCTGTCCAGAAAAAAATCCAGCCATAAATGCTTATTTTTCATATTACATTCCTGGATACTTTCTGGACAGCCCTCACATTTCCCCACATCTTGATTCGTCAATAGGAGGTTAGTAAATGTTATGGAAGCAGAGGTATGAAAAACTCTTTCAATATGGCTTCCATCATCATGAGAAGAACATGCCCACGGGTCACAAGAGATGAGAGGCACATGGCACATAGGTGACTCTCCCCAGCTGTAAAACCATTTCTGTGCTTCTTGTATTTGCACTGAGATATTTCACAATATTAGTATTTTCTTGACAAATGTTTTCTAACTTCAAAATGGGGATCTGGACAAAATTGGAAACTATACTATTTTATTTTACAGCTAACCCTGTAATGATAACATTGTTCAATTAACTTTACAGAAAGAGATGGGCAATATGAAGGACTGTGGACCCAAGTAATGTCCTGATCACAAAAGGCCTCAGAGGTCATCTTAAGGATTTCAGAGCTCATGGGGAGCATGGGAAATCTGTATTAGTCATCGCAGATTATCACAATGTGGGTGACAGAAAACAACAGAAGTTTATTCTTTCAGGTTCTGGAGACAAAGAGTCTAAAATCAAGGCGGTCTCTCTGAAATCTCCAGAAAAGAATTCTCCCTGGCCTCTTCTCACTTCCAGTGGTTGCCAGAAACTCTTAACGTTCCTTGGCTTATGGCAACATCTTTCCAATTTCAGCCTCTGACTGCGCGTAACCATCTTCCCTTTGTCTGTTTCTGTGTCCAAACGTCCTTTTCCTTGTAAGCACACGTGTTACTAGACTTGGCCCCACCATAATACAGGATGATCTCATCATAACTTGAAAGCATCTGCAAAACACACTATCCAATTAAGACCAAATTCACAGGTACAGTTGGAAATGAATTTTGGGGAGACACTATTCAACTTAATACAGAATCATTGAGAGGTTTTGTGTAAGAAATTAACTTGAACATGTGGCCCTCTCTCTATACATGACTTGTCTGTTTGTAACACTAATTGGGAGTCTTGTTATCTTAATGCTATGTATTAACATAGAATCTTGTTTAAATATGGACAGTATTTATCAAACATCTCACTTATTTTAAAATATTAATACACAGGAAAACCAAAATGCATTTGACTAAATTATTTTGTCCTTTTTTGTAATAAGACAGTTTAACTAAAATTTAATTCCAACATTTCTAATGTATTTATATTTAAGATAGCAGAAATTTATTTTTGCCCAGGTTTCACAGTTCCAAATTTTACATACAAGGGCTGTCAGGAAAGTATCCAGCCATGTATTATGAATAATAGAGGCATTCATGGCTGGATTTTTTTTTTCTGGACAGCCCTCGTATACACACAGGAGACACAGAAACAGAAAGAAAGAATTATGTGTACTTTATACCTCATTAACAAATGTAGACTTAAAAACTTCAAGAAAAAAATAAAATATTTAATATAATAAAAAGAGGGGGTTTTGTTCCATGCAATTATTAGAGGCATTGCATACATAAAGAGAAAAATTAATCTTCTATAATATCTTAAAAGATTTGTGGAAATATACAGTTTATTGTCAAGAAGGGTTTAAAATTCAAATGGATTCCTAGATTACATAATCTTGAAGTTCCGACAAATTCAGCAGTGTAACCCATGGGAATAACTTTTTCTCTCGAAATTCCCATACTTCTTTATTGATCCTTAGTAGAAACATTTTAGGAACATTGTGTTTTTCTTCATTCACCTGGGCACTTGGTTCATTTCTCTCTTCTCAAAACAATGAGGGGAAAGTCTTCCTGGTGCATTTCTGAGACATGCAAAATACTTGCATTGACATGAGTTCCTAAAGCTGATAAAATTATAAACATAGGAGACTGCCACTTTGAAGGAGTTCGTTAGATTTAAATTTCCAGTCCTTAAATTTATATGATTTCCTCATTGATGATGGAAACAGGGCCTTAGAAAAATCACTGGTGTGCTGTCAACATTCTCCGTACGGTTCCCTCCACCTGCCTTTCCCAGTGCCACCATGGCTCCTCTTGTTGTTCCCAGAACCAGCTTATGATGGAACTTGAGGAGAAGTGGACACTCACCTGTGTATTCACAGCAAGGTCCTTGAGTCAGGACTCATAATAGGGAGCATCCTTATCCTCTATACTTGGGCTTCTTAATTCATGGATTCACGGATCCATGGAGATTTCACAGATGGGGATCTTAGGTCTGTGAACCCCCTAAATTTGTCTTTGGCACTGTATGTGAAATAAATTATTAAAGTCTTTATTACAAGCTTGGATGGAGACCATAGAGAATTGTTATGTGCTTTGCCTGGTGCAAAATATAAAAGAATCCTAAAATAATTTTCCAGGTAATATAAAAATATAAAAATCTCTCTTATGCTTTCAAGGAACCTTTACTTGTACACAAAGGTTGATTTTTAACTCCTGTGGATTTAATAAAGTCAAAAATCTCTCTCAAATACCAGGGTAGACTTTTGAACTAAATCTATTCTAGCAGCTCTAAGCATCGAACAGAAGCATCTCCAAAGGAGGTCTGAAATGCAATCTACAATTAGCCTACTTACAAGATCATTAATGTCCTGCTATAATGAAATATTTGAGCATATTATAGCTATTTTTAAAAAGTTTCTGAAATCATGCTGTTGGTGCAGAAAGAGAAGTAAATTGAAATTCAATTAGCCTCTACTTTTAGAACTCTTTTAATTATCAGGTTGAAAACCTGCACCAATTGAATCCCCATTCATTAGGGGCATGAATTTTTAAGACTCTTAAATTTAACATGAACATTTAAAACCTTTTGCTCTGCCAAGCATTTGGAAGTATTGTTCACAAATGAAAAATAACTGGGGCAATGGAACTAGGCAATGTAAAACTGGGGCAATTATAACACAAATACTGTACCGACTCACTCTTCAGATTCTGGGATTAAATTTTACTTCATCACCTACACAATGCACACCTTTCTGCGGAGACTAGATGAAAGAGAAGAAACAGGTAACCAGTAACTGAGGCAAATGCTACTTGCACCTTCTGGCTTTCAGCCTGCACTAAGTGAAACACTTCTCCATCTGACTCACAAAACCTTTTCCTCACTGTTAAGTTTCCTGCTCTTCCAAACAGAACCTGATTAAAAAAAAAAAAAAAACTACTTCCAAAATAAATAAGGAAATCCTCTAAGTCAATTTGAGAAGGACACGTAACCCAATTTAAGAAGGTGGGGAAAATATTGGTACAGGCACCTCACAGAAGAGGAAAGTTAAATGTGCAATAAAAAATAAAATCATTGGTCATTAGGAAATGTAAATTAGAACCACAAGTATGGTCTACTACACTCTTATCTGCATGGCAAAACGGGGGAGGGAGAGGGGAGAGCAGGGGAAGGGAGAAAAGAAGGGAGAGGAGAAAAGAAGGAAAGAGCGAAGAAAGGAAGAAAAGAAGGAAGGGAGGGAGGAAGACAGGGAGGAAGGGAGAGAGGAAAGAAACTGGAAAGGGTGCAGGACAACTGTATTTCTCATGCAAGCCCCACTGGCTTCAAAGCTAGGTGATCTGGGGGCCCATTCCTCAGATGGCAGCCTTAAAGGTTGATGATCCAAAATCTTAACGTCTAAGGAAGAAATTAGGGGTTGGGGGTTCCCTCCCAATTTGTAAGGCTCTGTGTCAGGGTGAGATTTATAATAAGAGTGTTTCTCAGCCTTCCCGACCCTTTTCAATGTAGGTATTTTCTTACATGGCCAATATAAGAATCACTCAACTAGTTTCTGGATTTCTCTCAGAGGGAACTGATGTGTGTGTAGCTGTATATTCAGTGCACCCATGCAAGGAGGGAAATTCAGGATCTTCTTACTTTGCCCTTTTCCTGGAATTTCCTAATAGTGTATATACTATTCATTTAAAGTTGAACACTCAAAATTTGTTTTAAATATATATACATATATAAGCATATACATGTACACATTCTATTTCAACAAAATATTATATTGTACTTTTCAGGCAAATTCTGGTGTGCTTTGTACAGTACATGTGTACAGTAATGTGTCAGAAATTTTAGTAGTTACTATTTTCCTCTCTTCCAGTAGTACAACACAATATTCTAAAATAACCCCTAATCACAATGATAAGGTTCTGAACAAATTAAAATTTAAAATAGATTGAGTTTTCAATGCTTTAAAATTGCTGCACTAAGCCAGGATCATTAAAACGCCTACCGTGCTCCCAGGTTAGTGTCAGTCTAGTGCACAAAGCAGCAAATGCAAATGATCTTTTAAAAAAAAAAATCCCAAATTTAGACCCTCAGATTTGCCATAAATTGAATTAACCCAAATATGAGTTCAGAATTTATACACACACACACACACACACACACACACACACACATAATATAGATGAAGAAACAAACAATAGATTCCGAACAAAGCACAGATTCGACCTTTAAAAACTTCTTATTTCAAACTTTTCACATTCAGGTTTTACTTTGCCTACTCAGAAATGTTCAAAAAAAGAAAAATCAGGAAAATGAGAGAGGAAGAAGTAAATATAAAAATAACTTGGCTTATTTGAAAAAGAACCAGATCGCACTTCTAGAAATGAAAAGTATAATCACTGACATAAAAAATCTGTAGGTTTGCTGAAAAGCAAGCTAAACACAACAAAAAGAGAATTAGTAATCTAAAGATAGATCTGAGGAAATTAAATGAATCCCAGAGAGATTAAAAAATACAAAAGTATAATTAAGAAACCTGGAGAAAAATAAAAAGAATGTACGTATGAGGGCCGTCTGGGAAGTATCCAGCCACGTAATACGAAAAAGAGAGGCATTTATGGCTGCGTTTTTTTTCTGGACAGCCCTGGTACATGAAAGAGATCCCAAAAGATCCCAAGATGTAAAAAGCTGCTGATTTGGCATTAAACATATTGAGAGCACCTCCTTCTCACCAGTGCTCAGAGTCAGAGTCTCAATAAAAGATCCATACCAACTCTACTTTAAAATATTAGAGACAAGTGAAGAATTGAGTTGAATATTGCCAATGTTTTGTAAATCAACTCATTCTCACCAGCACTGAAAACTTGTTCTTCCACAGAACATTCTTCCTGTATAATGTTTAGCAAATATTTTAGGAACTCTGCATAGCCTCGTCCTCCAGAACTTCAGAACCCGCCTCGTCTGCACATTTAACACTTTCATGCCGTACCACCTCCTGAAATGTGTGAGTCACCCAGCACTAGCTAAGATGGGTTTAAGGTTTTTCTGTCCCTGGATAACATGACTGTAATTTCTTTGGCTTTCAACCACACCACAATGCTGTTCACGACAATTTTCTATTAGTAGTCATCTTATGAATTCGCAAATGTACCCACTTTTTCATAGTTTTGTCACATACTATAGATGTTACTCTCCAAGTGGCCTCCCATATGGATAGAGAATTTCCTTTTCCAATTTCTAGATGTGCCATATTGTTGCTTCATTATCATTGACCTCACTGTTACCAGCACCGTAACTCATGCCTGAACAGTTTCTCTAACTCGTTTTTGTTTTTGTTTAGTTTTTTTTTTTCTGTATAAAACACATCACAGACATCTTGCACTGAGGAACACTAGATAACAACTCAGCACTGTGTTTAGGGAATATTTTAAACAGCAAAATCACGAACGAAAAGCAAAAAACGTGAAACACATGGCACTAAACCGACTGCAAAATAAATACTTGTTTATGAGAGCTGACTCAAGAAGACAGAGTGTAGCCTTATTTGACCTCAGCTGGGAGGGAATGTGCTCAATTTGGCCACTCAAATTTTTCCCCTCTTTGTGCATTACCATGGGTGACCACGGAAGTGCCACAAGTATTGATTTGGGGGTTACAAATAATTTTATTAAATAGGTGAATTCACAAACATGAAATCTGAAAATAATAAAGAGTAACTGCACTTCAAGTGGTCTGTATTCATTTTCTGTTCTGCTGGAACAAATTACCACAAGCTTAACAGCTTAAAACAACACACCTTCATTATCTCACATTTCCATGGTTCAGAAATCCAGGCAGCTGGGTCCTCTGCTCAGAGCCTAACAAGACTGAAATCAAGGTGTAATCGAGACAGAGTCTTATCTTGAGGCTCTGGAACAATTCTACCTGCAAACACATTAAGGTTGTTGGCAGAATTCATTTCCTTTTTAGGCTTTCCATTGGCCACCTTCATCTTCAAACCACCAATAGCGGTCCAGTCCTTCTCAACCTTTCTAACTCTCCAACTTCCCCTTTGGCTAGCCAGAGAAAGATCTCTGCTTTTCAGGACTCAAGTAAATATTAATAGATTCAGGTCACTGGGAGAATCTGCCGTAATCTCTCTCATTTCAAGGTCAAATGATTAGTAACATTAATTAAATCGGCAAAGCCCCTTTTATCACGTGACACAACATATTCATGGGAACGACACCAGTGTTTAAAGGTGTGAGAACCAAAGTGCTGCCTACCACACAGTTTTAAAAATAGAAAAACAAAATACTGAACAGCAATAGTATGTAGATTTGGAAGTTTATGATACTTAAAACTCTAGATGTTATGTTGTTGTTGGAGAAAGTGTGATTAGTAGTTAACTTTAAACTTTATTAAGTTTAGTATTAAATGTATAGAATATAATTTCAAAGGTAAGGGCTAAGAGCAGTAACAAAGAGGGATAAGAAAAGAAACAAAAAAAAATCACTTTTACCCTTCAAGAAAATAAAAAGAGCAAAATAATTAGAACATTTATAAAGCATAAAATAAGATGGTTGCAATGAGTCACAATCACAGACTTACCAATTAAAAGAAACTGTCAGGTACATAAAATAAACAATACAGCTATATATTATTTTTTAAGATAATCTAAAATCTAAGAATACAGGAAATTTGACAGTAAAGAACAGAAAAAGAGGGGTTCCCTGGTGGTGTAGCAGCTGTGCTCTCAACACCATGGCCTGGGTCCGATCCCCAGCCAGGGAGCCACCAAAAAAAAACAACAAAAACAAAAACCAAACAAACAAAAAAACTCAGAAAAAGAAAATTTAAGCTAAACTAATGACATTTTTCAGATATTGATAAAAGCCTTCCTTTATCAGGACAATACAACAGTTGCAAATCTTTATATACCAACAACATAATTTCACATTTTACAGAGGAAAAAGTGTTAAGTCAATGGGGAACTAAAAGGTCTAACAACACAATGAAAGATGTCAAGACAACTTTTTCAGTTAGTGATAGTTTATTTAAAAATAAATAAAAAGTAATACATATTAATATATGGCTTAAAGTGATAAGTAGATCCCTGAACCAAATAATGCTGAAAGTAAATGTTGTTCTCAAAAGCACATTTATAAAAATCGACAATGTACAGGTTCACAAAGCAAGGTGAACAATACAGCTATGTGTTACTGCCTTTGCCACATTCTGTTTGTAAGAAGCAGGTAACAGGCTCCACCTGCACGTGTGGGGATGAATTACACAAAGGCTTGGATCCATGGAAGACAGAAATTATCTGCAATCACCCTAGAGCCTGTCTGCCACTCTACAGGTATTTAGTAAAATACAGCCTATTAACCTAGGAGTTAGAATGTATTTTAAGTATATGGGGGTGGGGGAGGGAAAGCTTATGTATTCTAAGCCATCTAAGTGCAAGTCAGGAAGATACAATTTGATTGCAAACACAATATGTGAAATTGTTATGCTTTCTTAACTTGCTGATTTCTCTATCATCTTTGGAAGAATATGACTGTGATTCTTGTTATTTTTCTTTGCCTCCCTCCCAAAAAGTTAATTATGGCATATGCTTCTTTATATATCTTATTAAAAACACAACCTTTTCAAACTCATATAATTGAAATAAATCAATGTTAACTATCCACTTTTATTAAATATAGAAACAAAGCATTTTCAGCAAATAAAATCTTAATCAACAGAGAGCAATACTCCAAACACATTGGCTTTCTTGTATTTCTTTCAGTATTCCTTCAAGTATTCCATTGTATGTCTGATAATAACTCATTTCCAAAAAGTAACTTCAAGCATTCACACAGAGGTGAATCTGTCACACATGCATGAGAAATCAAAGGTACTTTAAAAAGTCCCTCATTCTTCTTACAAGTTCCAGGTCTCCATAACGGTTCTCTTCTGAAAGTGATTCCATTGTAGAAACAAATAATGGAGGGGGTGTGCCTGTCCCTTCTACATAGAGTCTCCGTGGAAGTCCTTTCGCCTCGCACAGAAAGGCAGACAAAATGGCATTCTTCACCCTGTGTCAATCGCTCTGTGGTAAGTCACTCCCTCCTGGCAAAGCAATACTTCGGAAATGAGATAAAAAGGGAAACCACCACATAGATATGGTTTTCATATATATCTACGAAATCCATATATATATATATATATATATATATATATATATATATATATTCAGTAAAATGTCAGTTGTGGCTTAAATACTGATTCCAGGACTAACCAATTTGTTTAACGAGCCTTTCCAAAGAGTAGAGTTGCTCTATTTGAGCAGCTAAACCTATGCTAACATAGTGAGATTATTTCTCTTTCTTGTTTCCTCGGTGAAAACAATTTCTTGGCGCTGCTCAAATCCTGGGAAAGAAGGCTGTGCACCAATATTAGGATATCAACATAGGCAAATAGATACTTTTCTTTTTCTGGTTGTGGTTAGTTTTGAATATGTAAAATTGGAGTAACAATTAAACTTCCTTTGTGGGGCAGCTGTGAAGATTAAGTAAGTCATTACATAGAAAGCAGTAAGAACGGTGTCTGGTGTATAGTAAACATTCAATAAATAGTAGCTAATATTATTGTAAATTATTAATTTGGGGGCTTAACTATTTTAAATATCACAAAATTCCAACTATAGAATCACAGGAAGAAAATGGAAATGAAAATAGGAAGGAGACTTAAGTCGATTTGTGTATGGTCATCTACAAAAAGATTCAGTTCTACTCATAATTTCTTAATTTCATTGTATTAATTTATCCATGTAATGTCCAGTGGTAAAAAAAAAAAGTCCCAAATTATTTCAAGAAAGAGATAATGTCCTGGGCTGTGATCACAAACTGTTGAAATGGGTTCTAGTCAACACACTGTAAATCGAAAGCAAGTATCTTTTAATGCCCTGTGCTTTGTCAGGTAAAAACTCAACCCCATCAGAGATAGATGTACATAGTTCCATCTTCCAGACGGTTGTTAAAGGTGACAGTGTAATGACTTCTGGCAGTTGCAGTCAGATCCCCAGAGAATGAGTCAAATTCAAGATACAAGCAGTAAAGGAATGTTGTATGAAAGTGATACAGGGCCTGACAGACTGAACCACAGTCTCAGTGGGATTGGGACAAGAGAATAAAGCAAGTCAAGACCTATTAAACTGCAGTGTTCAGAATTATGCTATTCGGGTGGCAAAAGTGACAGCCTTGTGGTATTGGCACTCTATATCAAAAACTCAGTCCATTTTTTTTTTAATGTTGGGCAATTTAGAGTCTCTAATCTTATAGCAGTTGTGGCAATTGCCAACTGCTTGAGCAATATCCAGCAATGTTAAACAATCTGAGAGGAAAATTTATTATTGCCTTGGCCCACCATTTGTGTGTGTGTGTGTGTGTGTGTGTGTATTTGTGCAAACTTTACCTCCTGAGAGCCACCTTCCAAGTAAGAGTTTTCTGAGAGATTAAAAGACAAATGTTTTTGTTTGAAGGGGAGCTTGTTTCCTATGTTGTAGATTTGAATTGCTATTATTCTTTAAGGAACACAAATTAAACTGAAGAGAAAAACACTCACAGTTCTTTTATTATGGGAATTATTGTAATTTTATGTATAGGCGTATTATTTCTAAGCTTAAGTGGCTTCTCTCTTTCCCACTAAAGTTTTTTAAAACTTTTTTTATGAGAAAGGAGAGGGAGAAATCCAAGCTGCATACAGACTGTATCAACATTCAGTACAGTGTGCCACAGTAATACAGGAGTAAAAAAGCTGACTTTCTGGAAAATTCCATAAGCAATTTCTGCAGATGAGCATCCGTTCTCTCACTTGGAGGTCAATGACAATGCTTTTCTGGTGTGCGTAATTGCCTCTTATTATATTATTTCATAGAAAAAAACCCTGTAGTTTCAGTTTGATAATCGACTCTGCAGTCTAACCTACCTTTCTATAGGTCTGCTTCTAGCTATTGTAAGTCTTCAGAGAGCAATAGAGAGGAGTGAACTACACAACGAAAGAGGCAATTACTATAGGTGAACATTTAATTAGTCTCCTGATCAATAGGATTGACCTTGATTATGGATCTACCCTAAAAATTTCCCTGTAGTGACAACTGGACTTGACGCTGCTCTAATTTTTGTTTCGGAGAAGTGCTTCAGAATGCACACAGCATGCTTCGGAGATCAGAGAAATGGTCCACTTTACAATAAATTATTTCTGAACATTGACATCTTTTTATCAAGTTTCTGTGTTCTCAATTTATATGCTAAGCTTGAAGTTTACACAATAAGCTACATAAGAGGAATTTTTCTGTATTTAGCCACTAAAAATGATAATATTTAAAGGAAATGATTATGAGAGAACAAGTTTAAATAATTGGAAAAACATAAAATAACATATTATCAGCAAATGCTTGATATATTTACTCTTTGACTTCATTTTTCCACACATTTAGTCTGTTCATTGAAAATAACAATGCAACTTGTAAGTTATCCATGCTTAGTTAATTATAACCAGTGCCACATTTGGCAACACTGGTGCTGGAATATTATGAGAAAGACTTAACTCAGAAACTCCTTGGTTATCTATTAGTTTGAACCCTCTGAGAAGCTAATTCCATGACAGTATTAAGTGTACAAATGTTTTAGTAAGTAAAATGCCCGTGTGAGAGAAAACAGGAGTGAAGCAGTGATAGGATGGGGAAGTCATTAGACCACAACGCAGATCCAACCCTGCAAGAGGCAGACTACAGAGTAGCAGACTATTGCGCCTTCTGAGATCACTATGGCAAAGCCTCAGGATCAGGGTGCCTTAGTAACCTTGCCATGTTCAGTCATGGGACTGCAGGGAGCAATTGACCTAAGTCTGGTTCCCAGACCCGTGGTCAATTACATCTCATTGCCTTCTCCATAAATGTTACGAGAAATAAACAGAATGTAAAGAATGTTTAAAAGGTTGTGAACTAATTTTTGTTTTTGTGTTTCACAAGTGTTTTTTCTAAATAGTTTTGTTTTAGCCTAAGCTTTTTATTGCCTTTCTATACTTGATATATTTAGAAGCAGAGTAGACAATGTGCAGTACTACAGAGTTCCAATCTAAGAGTATGAGACGCTTGAGTTTCAGCCAAGTTGTGGAACTTGGGTAAATTATAGCTTTCTGTGCTGAGTGTTCTCCTTTATGAAATAAGCAAATTATCTGGTATCTGCTGAATGTAATGATATCTACATGGTTTCTACCTTACCCAAAACCCTATCTTCTATTACTAGAATGAGCATAGAGAAAAATGTAAAACATCCCATCAGGAAAGATCAAAGAAAATTCTGCAAATCCACAAGACTATAAGTGTTGCCTAGTATCAAAACCATAAAAGGATTTTTCTAGCTCTAATCTTTTCAGCAAGCTATGAGGTTTATAGCTCTCAATTTGTGTACATGGGTTGGGGAGGTAAAAAAAAAAAAAGGTTAAGTCATAGGTCTCCAGTAGGAGAAAATGGAAACTATTCCTTTGTTTTAAATTATATAATTCAATAATATGCTTATTTTTATCTGTCACAATTGAAAAGCTAGTGAAAAGTTAGTGAATACTGTTGCTAAAGTTTCCTAAGAATGCTTCTATAATTCTTAGCAGTGAAAATGCAAGAATTACATGCTGTTTTAACATAAGATTAATTTTGTTGTTGTTGTCCTCACGGTACACCCTTATTCTGTGTTTACGTAGTTTACTCTTCCAGTGACCACCTTATGCATGGGTTACAAGTACTTTTTCTTGCTCCATTAATTGTATTGTATTGTTCTGATAGTATTTAAAACTTCGGAAATCATCTTGAAATGTGAATATATATCAAATATATTACATACATAATATACCTATTTTAAAAAATATTCTGTAGGAAGTCATTTAAAATAGTTTATTTTTGAGCCTATTACGTTGCCCCTTAATTAAGGTGCTCATCCTATGTGAAAAGTGCCCTGTTTTCAAAATTAAATTTTGAAAATTATGTTTTTATAGGAAGGTTGTATACCACTGAAAATCAGGTGGCGAAGAAGACAGACATCTTCCTCACAGTGAGTGGGTGAAGTACACATATGTTATAAGAAGTTTCAAGTTTTTCTTGAGAAGATGCAAAACAGAGGCAATCATATTTTAATGCTAGAAAAGGCCAGTATAGGAACAACTTGAGGAGGAGAGGTGTGTGCCTTTAAGTGAAATTTCTGTAAATCAACCATTCTAGATTAGTGAAGACAGCAGTGATTGCGCATGCTCTCCATCATCTACACATAAACTTCATTTGAGTGGAGAACCTGTTCACAATAAGTTAAAGTTCTGTTTATGTGTTTGTTTGATCACAATAAAAGAATAATAATAGTATGATGCAGATGAAAAAAAAAGTGGTTTCAGTTTCATTCCCAGGTATTCTACTAAGAAGCTCTGTGGTTTTGAGCAAGTCATTGAATGTTTCAGAGTTGTGGGCATTTTATATACACATTTAGAATGATGAAAGCTGAACGTTTTAAGAAGACTATGTATAAAAGGTCTGATAACAGGAAAACTCAGCAATTATAATAGTGTCTTACAGCATTTCATTTCTGTAGAAAACAATAAATAATATAAAATCAACCTAGAGAATCTTGAATTTTCACAACAGAGAAAAATTCCAATTGTATTAGTCAATATCAATAAGTAATATTCTTAGTTCCTATTTTATAAAATCATCATTATTGTACATACATTCACCAGGAAATACATAAATTCAGGGCTATTCCTTCTTGATTAGAAAAGCAATCAAATATGCTTATTGGTCAGCAACTACAAACCACATCAGTAAATTCACTTTCTATGGTGTTTATGAGCATACGTTTTTATTTTGAGCATCTTCTCTACCACTCCTTCCTTCTTCAGTGCCCTACTGCAATTCCACATGGCATTCTTAAGGTTTAATGTAAATGTTTTTCAGTTGAAATCTGTCATTGACATAACATAGCTCTAGTGCCATCTACCTTATGTGACAAATTTGAACTAAACAGCTTTACCGAGATCTCACTTATCCCTCAACATACCATTTATTATTTTTATTCAGGTGCACTTTAAAATGTCCTAGGTGTAGTATAAATATTTCTACTAGCTCATTAATTTGTATAAATGAGTTGAATCTTATGCTAAAACATGTCATAAACTAGAAACAATGATAAATTGATGAAAATGCACACCTTATTTATTATAATAAAAAATAAAATGTCAGTTTAATAATTTTAGGGTTATTTGCATATATCTTTAGTATGACTGTATTTGTGTGTGTGGGTTGTCGTCTATGTGTGTGTGTATGTGTTTGTGATGGCAAGCAGAGGGCTATTTATTTCTTGTAGAAACAAGTTCAAGTGTTTGAGCTTTGTCCTTTTATTTTTACAACTGGAGCAAAGGTCCTTTACTGCCATCACCTGGAATAAACAATAACTCACAGGAAGGGAAACTGTCAACAAAACGAAAAGGTAATCTACTGAATGGGAGAACACATGTGCAAATCATGTATCTAATAAGGGGCTAATATCCAAAATATATAAAGAACTCATACAACTCAATAGAAAAAAACCTGATTTAAAAAAAGGGCAGAAGCTCTGAACAGACATTTTTTCAAAGAAGACATACAGATGCTCAAAAGGTACCTCAGAAGATTTTTTATATCATTAATCATCAGGGAAATGCAAATCAAAACTACATCTATTAGAATGGCTAAAAAGGATAAGAAAAGGGAACTCTCATGTGCTGTTGATGGGAATGTAAATTGTGCAGCCACTATAAAAGAGCATGGCAGTTCCTCCAAAAATGTAAAATAGAACTACCATATGATCTAGCAATCCCACTTTGGGGTATGTATCTGAAGGAAATGGAAGTACTGACTACAAAAAAATATGAACCCTCATGTTTATTGCAGCATTATTTACAATAGCCAAGATATGGAAACAACCTAAGTGTGCATGGATGGATGAATAGTATATGTACAACATATATATACATTGGACTATATTATTCAGCCATACAAAAGAATTAAATCTTTCCATTTGTGATAATATTGAAGAAAAATGAGGTCATTATGCTAAGTGAAATAAGTCGGATAGAGAAAGACAAGTATCATATGATGTATCTTATATGTGCAATCTATATCTATATCTATGTCTATATACATATCTATGTTTATGGATAGGAAGATATATAAGTTCATAGACACAGAGAACATATTTGTGGTTTCCAGAGGTAGGGGGTATGGGAGGTGAAAGAAATAAGTGAACTATTTTTTTTATTATTTTAAATAAGTTGAAAACAATACTTTAAAAAATGTGATCAGTTTAAAAGCCTTTAATTTGTCTATGTCTTTGTGTAGAACAACTTATTTCTAAGAAAGTCACTTTACATATATAAGAATTAGCAAAAATGGGTAAATATATTGTTGGTTTTAATTACTTATCTTCAGTTTGAAAGTCATGCTTATTTTATTTAAAAAGTCAACATGTAACTATATATACTTGGTGGACTTATAATTTTATTTATATATTAATACTCTTCTATAAACATGCATCATTTCAATAATTAAAAGAAAATTAATAAAGGCAATAAAATGTGCATCATAAGCTTAAAGATGTTTTGGGATAATCCTTTAAAATGAGAGTTTAGTATATAAATATTAAGAGAATAAAATGTTTTGTTTAAAAAATATCAATGAAGAAAAATAATGGAATGTTATTGTATTTAATTTCCAAATACATTTGTTCATTCATAAACATTTATCAGGTGACTATGAGCAACACACTGTCTTAGCCCATAAAATACAGAGAGATACACACACAGAGAGAATATAATCGGTGGCTATAAAAGCTTATGATCTCAAAAACAAAATAATATAAGCTACCATGTAGAAATAAACATCTCTCATAATTCCAGTAAAACATTAACTCTACAAGTAATGCTTTTACTGAATAACTTCCTTCTCTGGAGTGATTTAAGTATATTTTCCAATAATTTTAACGATACATGAAAATGGAGATGAAAATAGCAAGATGCAAACAAAAGTAATTGAATTATATGATAAAATTATTTTCTAGTACTGACATGAGACTCACATTTCACTACTATGTTCAATTGTACAAAAAATTATAATTTTGAAAGGCCCACATTAAATGTCACACAAATGTGGGATAAAGTTAAATTTGGAGGAAAAAACACCACTGCAAAAATAACAGTATTTATAATACTTTCAATTTTTACCAACCACCATTTGTACAAATAACATACTGAATTATTTATCCCTTGATTTTTGAACTCAAAAAACATTAATTTTGGAAGCTAGGTATAAACAGCCATAGACATCTTATTGGGGGTGGAGGGAGAGAAAGGAAGGACTGAAAAATATATGATTTCTCAAACATTAGGTTTCATTTTTAAAATATTTTCTGAAACACCAAGAGAATGGCTGAAAAGAAGACTATGGTTTACATACTGCCAACAGCCACACCCGCACCCACACTCTTGAAATAAACTTTAAAGTTTAAAGCTCACACTGAAATCCCCTATGTTAATGTTTTTACTAAATTTGCAAGCACTGAAGTTCGTCTGATGTTAATTTTCTTGGCTATTACTATGGGTCATAAAACTACTCAGCAAATCATTTATAATGACAATTGTCTTGGGAATCAATCATTATTCTTTGGACATTTAAAATTAGTTTTTAGGTTGGTTATCTTCGATAATTTTTAAAGCCTGAGAAGAAAAGGCAGTGAAGGTGATAAAACATACTTGACAGTCAGGCAGTATATAACACTGACCCACAAGAAAATATACCAAACATCACAACTACTCTACTACAGTAGCTTACTGATTCTAGTTTTAAATCAGTACAGGAAAGGTGAATGACAGAAAACAAGGGGACCACTGGTGTTGAAAAGAGGAGGAAAGGCAATAGAGACCAAAAGAGAATTTATGCTTTGGTTCTGATACTTGGAGCATCCACAAGGTCATTTTTCTCAACTCAGTTAAAGTTCTTATAAATTAATTCTGGATTAGGGGACTAATAAAGTGTATATAAAAGTGACATATTTTATCCTTGAGCACTCTTAGTAGCAGAAAATATAAAACTTTCTTTCCTAGATAGCAAAACAAAACAAGAGAAAATTTTGTATTACCTAATGTATAGCAAAGCCTGTTAAGGATTATTAACAGAAAACTGTTTTCCATAAGAGAAACCTATGCTCTTGAGTTTCATTCAATCATTATTAAGCAATATTAACCTAGTTCAAAAGTCTTTTTAAAAATTTCATTACCTTCTCAGGGATTAGTTTTTAAGGTAATAATGAGAATGTCTTATGATATATATTGTTGAGGATTTCCAATGCAAATTCACATAAATTATCTCTTTTAATCCTTGTGAGAGTTTTATAAGGTAGTGGCAAGCATGTTGTATTTCCTATTATATTATTCAAAATATTCTGAAGTACTTCATAATCACAAAGATTTCTTTATCCAAGGCAACTAAATTATCTGATATATATGTTTAAAATCTGAGTTCACATAACTGTAGGGAAAAACTAATTAGAATTTTCTCCTTACATTGGAGTATACTAAATAACCAACTAGAATGTTGAAATCAAAGATCTACTTTAGTGTCTGAATTATTTAATGCAATAAACTGAACGGTAGACAAAAAGGAAACTCTCTCTCCAGTTCAATCAAACATTTGAGGTTGCTTTCTGTGAGCAAAGTATCATTCTGTACCATGTGAAATGTACAGAAATGAGTAAAATTCTGTAATTACCCAACAAGTACTCACATATGTATTAGAAAGACATGCATATATCATGGAAAGCAGTAAGCATTATGGTTATGCATGAGCTCTAAAATCACACTTCCTGTGTTCAAACACTGGCACAAAGTAGTTTCCAATAAATGCTCCTTAAATGAATGAATTAAATTGTTAGAACTACAAGAAATATATGCAACAGTTACGGGGATTAGCGAGTAACTATTGCATATTCTTTCAAAAAATATATGTAATTTGTCATAAAATTTGATTCTTTAATCTTCCTCTTTAACCAATAGATCATTTTTTCCAACATCCAACCTAAGACCAAAGAGCTCAATTTCCACTAATTTCTTTCACACTTTTGATCCTTGAGAGATGAGGAAAGATGATGAAAGTGAGACTATGACCTTGTATTTTAGCATATTGTACAGAATAATATGGGAAATAGAGGAAAAAGAAATGAATATAACTTTAAAGAGATGCAAATTATTCTGGAATCTAGACAGGACACTTTAACATGAATTCTAGCATCAAATCTCAGAAATGATGAAAATCTACAGGCTGTGAGATCAAAATGAAACTGGGAAGACTTGAATGCAGAAGTTGTTACTTATAAACAATATAAAGAGAGTTATTTGCCAAGGAGATTTCAATTTCCATATGTAAACTACATTTTAGAAGTACAGGAGATGTTCTGTCTTATGTTAGGAAGTCCTTTTCTTTCCTTTAATGCTATTATTTTGACTAGTTTTTAGTTGCTTCTATTTGATGTTCACTAAAAGAGGTACAGAAATTGCTAAAATGCTATCTTCTGTGTTCACTGACGGTATGCAAACATTTTATTGTTATTAATTTGCCTATGATTTTTCCCAGCCTCTGTGGATAATCAACAAATACATTTTATCTCATCTGGACAGGGGTCAGTTACCAGCCTGAAATACCAAAAAAACTGTAACTTTCCAGAAAGGTGGTAAAGCAAACTCCACAGTATCAGTAATCAGATTGTACACACGTGTAGTAACCAATGAAAAGCTTCAGCTAAACACCCTTCAAAGGAGAGGGAAAGGGAGATAAATTACCTTCACTGAGCAGAGGCCTGATGTCTGTCATACCACTGAGAAATGTACATGTATTATGCATTTCAAACATTACAACAGCCCTGGGAGGGAACTTATAACATAATTCCCAATTTATTTCTGAGGAATCAGAGGTGCTGACAAGGTAATTGATTTGCTCAAGGTCTCACATTCTGTAAGTAACAAAGGCTAATAATAGCAATTAAAAATAAAAATAAAAGCAATAATAATGGTAAAGCTATTAGTAATTGCAGAAATATCTACAATTTATAGAGTTCTTACTATGAGATAACATAACCGCCCCTTTATACGAACTATATGTATTTAATCCTTATAATCTCGAGACAATAGCAGAAACAGTGGTTTAAATAAACGCAATTAGATACATAAATGGGGATTTACTTTTATCATTGAAGTTGATAAGTCATGATGAAGACTTCTTGTATATGGGTCAATCATACCATCCTTCTCCTCAAAAATAGTTTTCAAATGATTTTTGGACAAAATTATTGGAATCATCTTACTACAGTTAGAAAAATATGGACTTGGAAGCCATACAGAGTATCCTAAAGTCCAAAATATGCCTAATTTCCAAAATTTAAATTCTGGGCAAAATAAGCTAAATTTTCAGAGCTCATTTTAAACTTTTGCAAAACACAGATAACATCTCCTAATTTGCATTGAAGAGATTAAATATTACATATGTAATCTGTCCTGATATATCTCCAGTGAACTAACAGATGACAAATGGAAACTGAAAAGGCAAAGACATGGACTCCTCCAGTTTCCAGTTAGGGTGTGGGCAGACTAAGTACAAAACACACATACTTTATTTTAAAGCAGACTCAATTGTTGACTGGAGCCAAATGTGTATGAATATATAGAGATGTGCAGAGCACAAACGCTGGTGAGGATGTAGGGCAAGAGGAAGAAGTCTCACTCATTGCTGGTGGAAATGCAAAATGGTATAGCCAGTTTCTCAGTTTCTTACAAAGTGAAACATTACAGTCTTTCTTGCCCTCCTAGGTATTACCCAGATAATCTGAAAACTACTTTCCACACAAAACTATAAAAGTTTATAGCACCCTTATTCATGATTGCCAGAAACTGGAGGCACAACCAAGATGACCAAGATGTCCTTCCAAGAGTGAAAAGATAAACAAAATGTGATACATCTAGATAATGGTATAGTATTTAAACATATGAAGAAAAAAGCTATCAAGGTTTACATTTTAAAAATGACATGAAGAAACCTTAAATGCATTTCGTTAAGTGAAAGAATTCATTCTAAAAAGGCTCCCCACAGTACATTTCAACTGCATGACTTTTTTTCCACAGCAAAATAATAGGAACAGGGAAGAGATTGGTGGAAAAACATCAGTGACCAGGAGTTGGAGGGGAGGGTGAAGGGGAGAATAGGTGGCAAGGACGTGATATTTAAGTCAGTGAAAGTATTCTTTGTAAAATGATGTTACTCATCTGTCACATGACACAGAATTGTACACTGAGAGTGTAATTTATCATTTCCCAAATGTATTCATTCCTTAGATAGAAATCTAAGGATATCTATCACATATTCCAATACATGTTTTCAAAAATTTCTATTTTCCTAATGTTTTCTGCAATGAGCATTTCTGCTCCGGGGGTCAGTTTCCATTTTAGAAAATATGAGACCTCACAGTTCTCCATGTTCCCACTACTGTTACATTCTATGGCCAAGTGTTTGGCCATACAGATAGCAATCATTATTCAGGTAATTTGCAGATTTAAGAACCATTTACTGTCTCTGGTATGTCTGTCTGATGAAGAAATGGATATTATGTAATCAATATTTAAGCCAAAGGGAATCTGCCTTTATTATTAATGAGACAGTAAATTAAATATTCTTGAAGAAAGAGAGGCAAGAGTATCTCTTAGCATTTTATATAAAGTCACATCTTCCTTCTAGATTAAAAACACAGACTCTGGAACCAGTCTACCTGGATTCCCATTCAGTTCTGTCACTGTCACTGACTGTGCTACCATAAGTATTTAGAATATAAATACTAAGTTCTCATAAATATTAGCAGTTATCATTGTTATTTTTATTTTTCACAAATGTCAAATTTATTCTGATGGTGTCCCCTTAAAGGGGACAGAATCTGAATACTGAGTCAAAGCCACTGGCTACATTACAGATTGAGTTGTATAATGTAAAAACAACTGGTTAAAAGTAGAAAATCTATATAAAATGGTATTTTACTTTGACATATAGCCCTCTTCATTTTACCAGTCCCTTCACATACTACCCCCAATCAAAATCACATATGCAATGATTTTATTCCTTACTGCATACACATTAGTGCATGTTCTTGAATTTCTTAGAATATGTGAGTATCTATGGTTCCCTAAGATATAACTTAATTCAGATTTAGGAAAACTAATTAGAAATGTTAGACTGATTCTAAAATTAATGTTCACCCTTTAGCTAATTATCTCAGATAACATTTAGTTATATGCTAATTAAACTAATATTTCACAGGACTGCTAAAAATGTCCTCCTCTGAAATCTAAAAATATCATAAAATTAGGTATACAAATATAAAGTTTGTGTTAAATATTAAAACACTCAATATTCATTATTAATTGTCTGCTTTACCCTACTAGTACTGATCCTAATGAAATAAATTAGTACAAGTGTGTGTCGTATGTATGTCAATATTTTATTAATTACTTCATGACAATTTATGCATCATTAAAATGTGTGGCTGATATGAATTTGATATAAATTATAAGATATCATTAATCTGGTCTCATTACACATGCATTAATTGTGTTATTGTGAATGTAAAATATTCTTTCAGAGATATTCATTAGTAAAGCTGAATTAATTGAAATACTTTAATATTTCCATTCTATAAAGGCTCATAATTAATAGCTTTTCTTCTCTTGGAATATATGTGCACATCAATGAGTGAGCATACATTTTTTATTACATTTATGTCTTTAAGTAGTCTTGCAGTGGAAGTAATGTCATTAGCATTCATTAAATTGCAGTTGATTCTTTATAATGGTCCTGCTGAGAATAAATTTTTCTTCACACACTTTAGATAGAGTTTGTTCTTCTTTCATTGGAAGATACGCTCCTTAACACTGCTCAAGACATTTAAATGTGATTAAAAATAAGCTTGACGGCATCTTTAAAATGTGTTACATGTGGCTTAAATATCCTTCCACTTGTGTATTTTTATAGTTCATGATGTTTTTGATCATTATAATAGGAAATAATTTTTGTGTCCACAAATTGGAAGGCTAAGTCACCATATAATTTAGGTTTGTAAATTATTATCACATAAACAGTTTTACATCAGAAACTTAGCATCTGCTTACACTATCTAATTAAATATTATTAAACCAAACTATGTGAATGCATTTTTTAATTCATATACTTACAGGATTTATTAGCTTGCTATGGCTGCTGTACCAACTACTACAAACTGGATGACTTGAAAAAAACAGAAATTTATAGCCTCATAATTCTGGAGTCCAGAAATCCAAAATCAAGGTGTCACCATGGTTGAAACCTCCAAAAAGCTATGAGATTCTGCATTCTTTCTTTCCTTGCTTATTCCAATGAGGAAAGTATTATTATTGTCATTTTCATCACTGAGATAAGGACACCGAAGTAAAGAAAAGTTAATAGTCCAACAAAGATCCCACAGCAAATGAATGATAGAGTCAGCATTACAACCTACCAGTGTGGTTCCACAGACGATGTTCTTAACAACCTTTCAAGAATAGTTTGATGACAGGTAGCATGCAACTTCCAAATGTGAGTGATTTTAAGGCACGTAGATTAGACAGTTGTTTGCTACCACAGCATAACATTATCATACTTAACAACAACTTTGAGGCACTTTCCTCAACTTTGAAGGAATTTCTTCAAACTTGATGGGAATTTCCTACCAGAGGCTTAGATATATTAAAAAGTCACTATAAAAACAATACACAATAAAGAACTGGAACAAGATCAGAAAAACAGTTTAATGACAAAAAGTGCAACCCGTAGGGATCCCAAGGTGTGCACAGACACTTCATATACGGCAAAAATGGCACCAGAAGTAAATGATAAAGGGACATTCTGCTTTTAGTACATGGCTCAGTTCATGTGGAACATTAAAACTGAAGTCTTTTCTTGCAACATTTAAAGGTAGACTTTATTTAAAACATGCATTAAGATATAAATGTGAAAAGCAAAACGATATAACTTTTAGGAGAAAATTTAAGGAGGAGTATTTAAATAGTCAAAGATTCAATAGGTCTTTTTGAGCCCATTTCTTGAGCTCTTTTTATTTCATAACTGCTATTCTGCTCTGCAAATTACCATCACCTTACACCCCACACCTCCTATATTTACCTCCTCATTCTGAGAAATTGCCTAGCTCTGCTTGTATTCTCTCTGGTACTGTGGTCTGAAAAGAACACCTACTTAAGAAGCACGGTGAAATTTTAGGTTTCATCTCATTTATGACCCTTCTCTCAAGGTTTGCAGATTTGTGTTTCCTATCGTACCAATGACTGAAAACAGACGTCTCATATATTTTATTACATTTTTTTACCAGACAGTAAGTTCTGCACCACAAACTGCCATGGACAGAAGCAGAAGTTAAGCATTGTATTTTAATGACAATTAAGTTTGCAAACTCATATTAGAAAAAGTGCTACATACCTCATTGCTGAATACCACTATGGTCACCTTCAAAGTACTCCCCTTGGGAAGCTACAAGATCTGACAATTAAGTTTGCAAACTTGCCACCGTGAGATTACGTTGGCAGCACTGTACAAACAACTTGGTAAGGTTTCATAAGCTTGGAATATGTGTGTCTCACAGCTGTGTTCGTGTTGACATGTGGCAGTGTCTTGCTGAGTCGCATTCATTGTTGTTGTGTGTTTTTGTGTGCTATCACAAAAATGTTGAACCTTGAACTAGAGCAGTGAACAAACATTAAATTTCTTGTTAAACTTGGCAAGAGTGGGAGTGGAAGTGAAATCCGGGAAATGACAGTTCAGGTTTATGGGGATAATGTCATGAAGAAAACAGCATTGTACAAGTGGATTAAACGTTTTTCCAATTGGAAGAAAAAGCATCACTGATGAAGAGAGATCAGGGCGGCCAAAAACACACAGAACTGGAATGACAATCAGAATTGTCATTGTATTACCTTAGAAACATTTTGGTCATGGAGAATTGACTGACTTCCATTGTGCATGTTGACATTTTGTTTCAGGGTCATATTGGTACATTCATGGTTCATCACCAGTGATAACACAGCCCAAAATATCATCTTGCCTCTCCAAAAGGTCTTTGCAAACTTCGACTGACCTTTGATTTTGTTCATGAGTGAGCTCCTTCAGGACCATTTTTGTACACACCTTTCTCATAATGAGACTTTCACTTAAGATTTTTCTGTTTCTCTATCAATGTTTACTTGATCTGCTATGCTTCGCATAGTCAGCTGGTGATTCTGATGCATAATTCCACAAATGTTTGCAATGTTTTTGTCAGTTCTGCTCATTACTGGCCGCCCTGACTCTCTTCATCAGTGATGCTTTCTCTCCCCTCAGAAAAACATTTAATCCATTTGTGCACTACTGTTTTCTTCATGGCATTATCCCCATAAACTTGGACTAACATGTACCTGATTTCACTTCCACTTTTGCCACATTTAATAAGAAGTTTAATGTCTGCTCATTGCCCCAATTCAAGCTCTAATATTCTCGTGACAGCACACAAAAACATGCAACAATGAACACCACTCAGCAAGACACCACCACATGTCAACATGAACACAGCTGTGAGACACAGATATATCAAGGTTATGATACCTTACTGAGTCGTTTGATCAGTGCTGCCAACGTAAGTACACAGTGGCAAGTTCATGAACTTAATTGTGAGACCTCACACTCTATCTGGCCACCACTCCTAAATCATCATCAAATATAAATAGTTACTTATATTAATTGCCTTCAGATGCTATGAGGCATCAGGCTGATGCCAACTGATACTTGTGTCTGTAGCAACAAACACATCTCTCTGGTTTCCAAACTTCCTAATTCTGCTATATAAGCATTCAGCAAATTAATCTCATTACTCCAATCATGTCCTTTCTGAATCAAATTTAGTTGACAGTTAAAATTCATTACTGAATCTACAATTATGCAAACTTTATTTTTAGGGGTTGTCAAGTACATATAATACCTCTGACCTTATCAATTTATGAAAAACAACTTAAAATATGTCAAGTTTAAACATTCTTTCAGGTTAATATAAGGAATCATTAGGAATGACAATAGCACTGAGAATGCTAGTGGTATGAAATCTTTAAAAATTAGATGAAGTTCTCTGTGTAATTATGTCATAGGAACTAATAAATTATCTATAATACATTATAATGAATCATTCAGGTTATAGCTACTGCCACAAAATTCTTAATATAAAAGAGAAATCGCAAATAACATACCACAGAGATGTGAAAACGCATTTAAAAACATTTCAATAATTAGTTTCATATGAATTTATGGGAGTTACCAAAGGATGAGAAAATATTCTTTATTGAATAAAAATTAGAGTTATGGTAATTATTAAAAGGAACTATTAGAAGAAAAATTTTTATACTGGGTATTATTATACCAATAGTATATAGTCATGGCAATTCTAATTCTGTTGCTAAAAGCTTTTATCTGCTTTGGGAAAAGTTTTAAATCTGAAGTTCTGAATTTATTCAGGCATATTTGTGGCAAACAGAAGAACTGCAGAATACCTCAAAAGAAACATTTTCCTAATGTTGAGAGCATTGGTAGTTTTCCATGCATATTCTATTGAATAAAAGAAAAGATGGTGGGAATGTGAACACTACTGTGTTTTCCTTTAGCTAAATATGCCTTTTAAAGAATGAGAGAAAGTTGAAATTATTCACATTTTAAAGGCTGTCCTCATTAGCAAACATTTATGACAAATGTTAAAATATTTTGTCTTCACTGCTATATCTCCATAAGGATTCACAGTCTGGCAATAGTTTTGTTAAACATATAAGATTACTTTGTCAATTTTGCATTTAAAAGTAAAAACTTATCTTTTCTACTTTTAACAGCTAAAACATATACTCAAGAACATACTGTGCTAAAGTTAAGAAAAGAAACTCAAATATAAGTTACAGCTTTCAAAGTAGACAAATAGAAAAAGTCAGTACTACAAAATGAAAATCTTTCTAGCACATTTTTTAGTACATCTTATCTCCAGATTGGAAATATAATAATATGTTATAGTAGGCAGGGTTAGCTTTGAGTGAAGTAAAAAGCCTGAGTCATAAGAATAAGCTTATAATATTAAACAAAAATTTAATTATCAGAACACAATAATAATGTCCTTAAACAATTTTGTGCCCATTACCAAATTACTGTATATGCATTAGAAGTTACCGTCTATCTATTGCAAGCAGAAAAACCTCAATTTAGATAATTAATATGAAAATGAAAGTTAATTTTTCCAATCAATTTATACAGTGATCAAAAATAAGTTTTCAGGAAATACAGTATTTTAACAATGAATTATTTATAAACTCTTACTATTTCCCAACATGCCATGGTCTGGGCTCCCATCAAAGCTGGCTAAGCTGTCATTTAGTCAAAGACTATGCCTCGTCAATGCAGGAAGTCAGTACAATATTAAGAAATGGCAGTACTGACATGATATTTTACAACAGTTGGTCTTAATTCAGTATTTTTTTGAAGGTATCAAATAACAAAGAAAAAAATAACAACTTGCGGTATAGAAGAGTGAGAGTTACACTGATTTCAATGACAGGGAGTGGAAGGGAAGTCCTTGCAAAAACACAAGAGCTCAGCGTGTGCTAATTTAGCCAAGGAACCAGTCCGGAAGTGCTAAACACCAACATGGCCACCGCGCCCGCGTGGAGCTGGAAGCATCAGCTGAGCTTCACCGCTGGTTAAGTTTAGAGCGTAGAGTTGGGCCACAGATCATTAAGGTAAAAATACGTCTGTACCACCAGGCTCTTTATCTCCTGATTCTGTTTTTTTCCCCCAGATGTGGTTGGTGTACGCTCTCTTTTTCTGGGCCCTGACTGCTTGCTCTTTGCAGCCTTTCATTCCTCACAGATTATGCCATAGAGTCAGCAATTCCAAAACACACAGGAGACTTACACATGCTCAAGAACCAGGAGAAAATGTCTTCATTAAAACAGTAACTTCAGGGAATCAAATGAGGTTTTATTTCAGGTCAAGGTTACAGTGTGGACTGGTACAACCACAATATTTCCACAGCAAAAAGGTCCTGTGTAAAGTGCTGTCTTACAGGTTTTAGGTTATATTGACATTTTCTTTGCCACAACTAGCTTCTAAAACCTCATCATGAGACCACAAATCAATCAGCAGGTAGATTCCCTAGCAATTGTCTTTTATTGATCTAAATATTATTTCAGCTCATAAAAAATATTAAATGTTATTTTAGAAACCAAAAGTAACCTCAAATAAGTTTCTAAGAGTAGAACAAAGTGATTACTTTGAAAATGTCACGTGTTCATTGAGAAACAGGTACATGTTCCATGAACTTATCAATCAGATGCATGATGAGAAAAAATAAAAGAAAATTTTCTTTTATTATTTGTGTTAATGAAATGAATTTAGTCTAAGTATTTTGCTATAAGATAAGGAGTTTCCTAGAGATTACTACTATACTGGCCCTTGTACATCTGAGACATCAAAATAAAAAATTTTCGTACACTATACAGTGCTCTAAAAATATAGTCATTAATGCAGAAATTTATTTTCTTTGCAGAAACTTTGACTTTTATCAAACTTAATAAAAAGATAACATCCAACTTTTGCAAGATGAATAATTCCTAGAGATCTGCTGTATGTACCACATCATGCCTACAGGTAATAATAGTGTATTGTACACTTAAAAATTTGTTAAGAAGGTGGATGGATCTCATGTTAAATGTTCTTATCACAGTAATATATATTATATATCCATACATATTTTAGCGGAATCTAAAACCTTTTCATATTGATTATCTAAACAATGAAAACATAGTAGAATAATAAAAAGATAACATACAAGTAATAAAAATAAAAAATAAAGAATTAAAACTATCATATGTATAAAACAAACCATTTGTAACATCTAATCATTACAGAAATTTGGAGAATAAACTGTCAAAGACAAATGTACTATTTTATGTTGCAGCAAAACACACAACATGGCGAATGAGAAAAATCAAATAAAAAGATTTAAAACTATATTGCTTTATACATAATGGTTTATATTATCTTTAATTTCACAATTAAAAATTGTTTTTAGCAACCACTCGAAAGCAATGACAGTTTTAGAATTTGCCAGGCAAAAGTACTCTCTCTCTCTCTATGTGTGTATGTATGTATGTATGTATGTATGTGTGTGTATATATATATATATATATATATATATATATATATATATTTTTTTTTTTTTTTTTTTTTTTTTTTTTTTTTTTTTTTTTTTTTTTTTTTTTTTTTTTTTTTTTTTTTTTTTTTTTTTTTTTTTTTTTTTTTTTTTTTTTTTTTTTTTTTTTTTTTTGCTTTTTGGTATGTGGGTAGCTCCCTGGCTGGGAATCGAACCCAGGCCACAGCGCTGACAGCGCCAGTGCTGAAGCCCCAAGCCATTACACCATCAGGGAACTCCCAAATACCCTCTATATTTAAAAGTACTTTAATTATAAGCAATATCTTCTTAATGTTATCATTGGAAAACAGATGCTAATTAACTCTATTGTTTAAAAAAGGGTAAAAAAATCACTACATGCATAATTGCATCAGAAATTCACAAAAATGAAACATTCATATAATAAAAAACATATCTGTAAATTTCGCCATTAATTTCAATCTAATTAAATTACAGACATATACTCAGCCTCTGCTCTTTATATCTAACAATACTATGCTATAATGTTAATAGTAAAAGTCACTGCCCTATCAAATTTTTTTAAGAAGTTACATTTGAAGTAAAGGAAAAAATTTTTTTTATGAAACTAAAAAACACAGAAGTAAAATCTTAGTTATTTGCTGATCTGGCAACTACCTACAACTTTATTACAACTGATGAATTCCTGCCAAAAGAAAATACAAGTAATAAAACAACCCCTCTAACTTTCGTCTCAGTTACGATCAAGGAGAAAAATCGTGGAAGCACTTTCAAGGTTTTTGTGTAATGATTCTCTCTGCTGGTTTTATTAGTGCATTTTTCCCCTCTGATGAGAAAAACAGTAAAAGAAAATGTACTCAAGAGATTGTAGACTAATCTCTCAGAAAAAGTATACGTTAAATACTTTCTTTGAATTCTGCCCTCATGCCCTCTCGTCACCCTGCCACCCACACAAACAACACACACTATCACCCCCGCACCGATGCACAGAACACACTCATACACAAACAATACATGCACACTTATAGCAGCCAGATTCTTCTTGTCAGATGTTTTATATGAAAAATTGAAAACATTTGTTCTGTAAATCTTTAGTTTAAATGACTTTAAAATCTTCCGCCTTCTTCATTTATTCTTGCTATTAAATATCAATGGCTTTTTTTAAATCTTTATTGGGATGGACCATAGTATCCAATTTTGGAATCCAGATATAGGCACAGATAAATTAAATAAATGAATTCATCAATTATATACCTACAATTGTCAAGAGGCCCACATATATTTTAAAAACATTTTTTTAATTTAAAAGCCAAGTACAAATACAAATATATGCATGATAAAACTGAAGGGGGGCATGACAAATAAGAAATTATTTTCATACTCCCAACCCTCATACATTTGCTTGATGAATGGATATCACATTAAAAACCACAAAAAGCAATTACAGTGACATTTTCAGCCATCTGCATGCACAATGCTAATTGCAAAGAGTTGTCCACAATTATACATTTAAACTTAACTGTTGTTAATAAAAGTGCCTGTTATAAAAATCAGTTCACTTTACAACTGAAACAGTTAGTAGCAATTACCAGTTATCAAGGTAACAGCTGAATACTAAAAGGTGGGTATTTTGCTCCTGAGACTTGTGCAATCTGCTTTCTAGATGGGGACACAGGGTATAAAGTCAAACATCTACAAGATTACAACACTGAGGTCAGCTAGCCTTCCTTTGACATTTACATGCTACCATTAAAGTTATATTGCAACACTATTAATTATGCTTGATTGTCCCCTTGTCTAGTTTTTAAAGCAAGTAATTATGGAGTATTTATATACTGAAACATTTCAATACTGTTAGTTATAATAGAAAAATCTACTTTCCAATATTGTGAGAATTCTTCTCCTTTCAAAAGAAGTCTCTTTGTTTAAAATTATAAAGGTTTTGTACATCCATTTCATTTTCATTTAAATCATATATAAAAACTACTACCTTAAAATATTGTATTAAACTATTATGTTTTAAATAGACTCCACAATTTATGACACATAATTAAGTTATATGATTATTGAAATAAAGCTAAAAAGCTCACAATCAGCTAAATCAGTGTACAACAGTACATTATAAAAAAAAATAGATAACTAAATTAAGGAGGATATATTACTTGGACAAAAATATGCAACCAGTAAGTGACTATGGAATTACATAGCCCAAGTGACACTTTTATGAATAACAGCCTTCCCATTTATTACATCAAAGCCCATCATAGAATAGCTCTGATGCTCAGCTAACGCTGCCAATAGTATGATTGTTGTGTAAATTTAAACATCCAGTGCTCCATTTGCCCTACATTTGCAAGTCTTGGCTTGAGAGCTAAGTATAGCAACTTCAAGCCCTCACTCTTAGTTTATAATACTACACCCATTCCTTCTCACTCATCCCAGAACAAATTTGTGCTTGCTCCAACCTCTAGTTCTCATAACCATAAAACAACTTCTGTATTACCCTGCTATGACCAAGTTCAAGATGAGAAGACTGTGAGGCGAGATTCAACATTTGGAAAATAGTAGAAACTGGGAAGAAAGAGCAGGTTCTCTTGAATTACAAATCGCTACTTTTCGAACATTATTTGTGGGAAGCACAATAATCCTTTGAAGTTGTGGTTCTCGACCTTTACTACGCATCAGAATCATTTGGAGAGCTGGTTAAAACAAAGATGGATAGGTTCCTTCCCCAGAACTTGTGAATCAGTAGACCTGGGAAAGGATTAGAAATTTTGCATTTCTAACAATTTCTCAGGTGGAAATTTCCCTTCTGGTCCAATGACCACTTTTCAGGAATATTCAATTAAGTAAATCATTAAGCTGATCTATAAATAATTACAACTCACTTCTGTACCTTTACTGAACTCAATCGTTATTCCTGAGAAATAAAAGAGCTACTTCCCTCACATTAGATACTGTGGCAAGCATGTTTGTTCTTACTCAGGACACTCACTCACCGCAGCTTTCACAGAAGTGCAGCTAGGGGGTAAACTCCCAATCTGTTAAACTCTATAAAGGGAAAGGTACACAACGCAAGCCTTAAAGAGAATTGTCCAAATCCACCCCTAGACACTAAATGGAACAACACTTCTTCTGAGGCCACTGAAATGTTGGAGGAAAAAAAGTAAATTTTATTAGTTGTAATAATTCTAGATGTCTCCTAATTCTACATTTTCTGTTAAGATATGGTTGGAGCTGTGATTTTAAAAAGTCTTAGCTGCTTGAACTCCGTGTATGACTTCATTGTTATAGAGACAAGACGAGGTAAGAGAAACTATGTGGGACTCTTTGCCCAGTTAACACAAATAGGACTAGTGATGGAAAAATGATTAGGATTGATCAAAAGAAAATGAAAATAAAAAGGGTAAAATAACAAAAAAGAAACAGAAAAACTCAACTGAATGTTAACTATGCAGAAGTTGATTAAAAATATAAAAATTAGATGATAGATGGTATAACTACTAAAACTTCAATGAATCACTATGTAATGATTCAGTGATCGGACCACCCACCAATTTGTAAAACTGTGAAAGGAGTGTGACAAATTTGCCCAATTTTCCCTAGCTTTAATGAATTTTTAAAAATCTGACTATTTTACAAAAAGGAATTCATAATCCCCTGAGTCAATGTCTATTAACATTGTGGGGCCAGAGGAGAAGAGTAAGAAGAGGAGGGCCACAGTCACTAGACTCAATCCCCAACCACCAAGGCTCCTTTGCACTGATATGGGTAAGATGGCCCCAGGGTGGTGAAGAAATCTTAGACTGCTGGACACTGGTGCCCATATCGTGATAAAGCCTCATAATGAAAAATTAACATGCAAATAATTAAACCGGGGAGTTATGGTGAGCAACTATGGGGGATTCAGGTAAAAGTATGGCTTAAAATGTAGGAATTTATTCATAAAACTTTTATATGGTTGGCTCAACCTGTCAGAATGTATTATTGAAATAGATGTAAGGTTCAAATTAAAGACTCTTACCTTACCCAATTTATGTGGGAAAAGGTTTTCCTGAAAATCTGTTCTTCATTCTTTTAATGGAGCATGTTAAATGGGAACTTTTAAAATTATCTAAGCCCATTCGAGTGGCTAATTTAAAACAATTAGGATACACTAGGGTTGGATACCTGAGGTGCACAAAGAAATTTTTATTTTAATTAAAGACCTTTTAGATGCAGGTATATCAATACCCACAGTTCCTTGTTTAATGGCCTGTAAAAAAAGCTGATGAATCCTGGAGATTCACTGTTGGTTACAGAAATCTTAATATAATAACCCCATGCTACAAGTAGGGCACAATATGATATTAACTACTGAAACTGTGCAGCAAGCTAGGGGAGACTATGATCTTGTGACCAATTTGGATGATGTTTTCCTTTTTTTCCATTTCTACTCATGAAGAAATTCAAACCCAGTTTGTGAGCCGCATGGAAAATAAACTTTTAATGGATTTTCACAAAGATATTTAAATCCCCCTGCTATTGCCATACCTGATGTGATAAACAGACTTTTCTTTTCTGTACATTAGATCAACAGACCTTATTCATTTCATAACTGGAAGTTTGTGCCCTTTGACCAATATCTTTCTTCTCCCACCTTCTAGCCCCTGATAACTACCATTCTACTCAGTTTCTGTGAGTTTTGTTCTTTTAGATGCCACATATAAATGATATCACACAGTATTTTTCTTTCTCTGACTTATTTTACTTAACATAATGCCCTCAAGGTCCATCCATGTCCAAAATGGCATAATTTCTTTCGTGCACACAGTTCTATAAATGCCACATTTTCTTTGTCCATTCAGCTACTGATAGGCACTTAGGTTGTTTCTGTATCGTGGCTGTATCATGAATAATGCTGCAATGAGCATAGGAATGCAGATATATCTGATACCATTTTGTCATTTACTTCGGATATGTACCCACAATTGGAATTCCTGGATCATAAGGTAGTTGTTTTTAATTCTTTGAGGAACTTCCATACTGTTTTCCATAGTTGCTTTACCAATTTATAATCCCACCAACAGTGAAAAAGAATTCCCTTTCCTTGGTAGCCTTTCCAACACTTATCTCTCATCTTTTTTATGATAGCCATTCTAACAAGTATGAGGTAATATGTCATTGTGGTTTTGATTTCCATTTCCTGATGATTATTGAGCATCTTTTCATGTATCTGTTGGGCATTTGTATGAGTCTTCTTTGTAAAAATATCTATTCAGTTCATCTGCCAATTTTTTATTAATATCTATTATTGTTATTCAGCTGTATGAATTCTTTATATATATATATTAAATATTAGAGATAAACAAGACACTTTCATTGAAAAGTATAGTTATTATATTAATAAATAATGTTTATATCTCAACCAGAAAGCCTAATTAAAACAAAACTATAATTCTTGTTAGTTATGTGACCCCAGAGGATGACTGATTTACCCAACTACAGGAGAGGACTGAGCAAAAATGGTGAAATAGGTATTTCTTGGGCAAGGTTGACTAAGGCATCATCCTTCATACAACCAAAAGTAAGTTATTGTTCCTGCCAACTCTAAAGTCAAAGCAAGCAGCACAAAAAATGATCAGGTCGTTTGTTTCTGTAGAAATCACAACCTCTGAGAGATTTGTTAGCTCCTATTTTTAAATTTGCCAAGAAAAAAAACCTATATTTAAATGGGACTATGATCAAAAGCAGTTTTTCTTCTATTTTTAAATCTTCAAACAAGTATAGAACTATCCAGCAGTTTGTCACCCTACTAAACCACTTAAGACCCCCATGCTCAAATAATTTGGGAAGTCGTCCTCAAAAAACCAACTTGAGCATTTGGCAAAAACCCATTGAAGCTACCCAGTAATGTTGGTATTTTGGACTAGAAACTAATCTGATGCAACTGCAGGTAGGTCATTTGAAAACAATTCTTGGTTATTAGGGGCTTTCATTGAAATTGCTTTTATTATAGAAGGACATAAAGTTATTTTTAGATTTGAGAAACCCAACCTCTTTGGTATGTCATACCATCAACCCACATATAGGGAAATGGAGAGAAGAATTTCCTCATGAAATGAAAATACTATATTCAAAAACACATAATGGGGGGTGGCCACTAGGGGTACTCACTATATATATGAACAATGGCTGTCATCCCTTTGGGCCCTATAACCTTCTCCCTGTGGAGCTATATACACATAATGGAATGATCCCCTTCCTGTAACGTATTAAAGGGTATCAAATGAGCAGCATGATTTGTAACTGGTCCTTAAGGATGGAACGTAATATAACATTATCAGCACTTCAGCAGTGCCTTTGCATTCAGTCTACAAAGCAAAGGCACTGCTGAAGTGTTGATGATGTTATATTAAGTAAAGAGGCGAAAGATAAATCTGCTCAATGAGCAGAATTGAGTGGTGGTCTTTGCAGCATCAGAACTAGATAATAGCAGAAGCGACTTAGTAGCCAATAGAGTTGTAATAGGGTGCAAAAAAATGGGCCTGAGACAACAGGAAGAGAAAAGAACCCCCATAAGGGGTGCTGTATGATGAATTTGTTGTGGAATCAGAGGTGGGTGTCCAAATGCAGCATTTCCAACTAAAACCCACATAAATCTCAATATAACCCTGTTAACTGCTATTACTGGTTAGACAGCCAGGTTTGGGCACGTAACTAGAGGAACATAAAAGATTCCACCCAGAAACTTTTAGCAAACTCTCCCAAAACAAGATACATTGTACAAATGACAGTTCATTCTGGAAATGAATCCTATCCTGGCAAATGAGAAGAATCTTGATCAGCAGGCCCTATTGTTTGCCTGAATTCTCTCTCCCCTGCCATACCGTGTCCTTGTCTTTACTGAAAGCTGTATCAAGTGTGTTCTGGGGAGTCCTGTGAGTCCTTTCAATGATCTGAATCTAATTTTCAATGATTTAATCTCCATTATGGAATAATAACAATGCCTATCTCACAGGCTGTTTTGAGGAATAAATTAAATCATTTGAAGCATTTAGAGCAAAGCTGGCACATTAGGTGTTTTAAAAATGCTCTTTGAACACTGGAACAATGGCTTTATTACCGTTGTAAATGTGTATAGTCCCTAAAGTAAAGGACCATACATACTTGGATATATAAATTCTAATATTTAAAGAAATTACTTCATTGCCACACATCATATTCTTATTTCAATGGATAAGAATAGCATGTGTAATGTTGAAAACAGAGTATTTTCATATTACAATATGAGTTTTAATTACTGATTTCAAGAAAAGTTTAATCAAGTTAAGGCTCTACTTTGGTCACACTTGCTCTATGAGAAAACAAGCTCCAACCTATTACCAAGTTAAACAAACAATGAGTAAGATGCATTGTACATAGTTTATTTCAAAACGAAGAAAAGGTATTTGTAAACCAAAAGGTAAATATGACCCAGAAACATTTGATATGGCTCTTTAATGTACTCTGATTTTAGTATCATGACCTCAGATGAGACCAATTTTGCAGCATAAATATTTCTTCTTCTTTGATAAAAATGGTTCCCTGATTTCTAATCTCTGTGAAATATATGAAAAATACTATTCCAGGAATGTGAACTTTGTTTAAAATTAATATACATGACTAATGTGCTAGAATCTAATTTTCAAAGTGATGAAAATAATTTTATAGTATGTTACTTTTCTCTTTGACTTTTAATTAAATTTCTTCTATAAGGATTTGAAGATCTGACAAGAAATAATAGAAAATTGGTTATTTTTATTCATGAATTAGACTGCGACAAAATGGAAAGGGTCAGCGCAAATTACCAATTAGAGTGAACCTTAAATGGACTTCAGGATATCAGAATATGTCCAAAGTGCAAAAGTAAAGATAATTTTTAAAATCACATTTTGTTCATTTATCCATGACATGGATATCTATTATGTATTCTATGAAAAATTGCTTTAAATTTTAACATCAATTCTCTTTGGCAATCTATAAAATTTGACAGTGGAATTTTGAGTAGAACAAGTGTTGTAGTGCAATAAAAATATATTATTATAAATGATAAGCAATCTAATTCAGGAAAGATCATTTTTGCAATTTTGTATTTAAAAAATTTTGAAGTACACAGAGTGAGATTACAGAGATTGCTAGCTAGGATGAGCAATAATAAAATTTTGTCAAGTTCTGGGCAAAGAAAAAGTACATGCACCTGGGTGACATCACTTTGGCCCTTAAGCTAACAGATAATCTCTGTGTACAGTAGAGATTAAGAGAACTGCCAAAGAGGATGGTCACTAAGGAAAGTTCTAATGGCCCCACCAATTGATCATTGTACCCTCAGCTCCAAATTTTTAGAAAATCAAATGCATTCATTCAAAAAACATGTGTTGGATGTTTTAAATTTGATACACTATTTTATGTATTGTGGCTATGGTAATGAAAAAGATGAAGAAATTTTCTATCCTCAAATAGCTTATTCTCATAGAAGAAACACATTTTAAGAAATTAATAAAAATGTAAGTGTCATTATTGAAGAGATGAAGAAAAGAAAACAGAATACAGGTAGAGATAGTGTTGCAAATGGAAGGGTCTGTTAAGAAAAGAGAGGTAATATTAAAGAAGCAAGATTTAAGCAGAGGTCTAGATAAGGAGAAAGAGCTACCCTTGCCAAAACATGGACATAGGGGTCTACCTTAATGAAGAACAAGTTTAAATGTCAAGAGGCAACCTTAGGGTCTGTAAGACACCCAGAAAATGACATTTAGTCAGGAGTAGAATGAGTCATGGGATGGGGGGGGGGAGAAGAGGGCAGAGGGTAGTCAGATTATGTAAAGCCCTATATGACTTGGGAAGATGTTTGGGTTTTATTTGAATTGTTGTCAGCAGTCACTGAAGGATTTAAAAGAGATGAGTGACATATGTGATTTACTCTGGTTCCTGTATGGAGAACAGAGCCTTATAGCACAGCAGGTTGTCAAATAAGCACTCTGAGGAGGAATCTGCTGCAAGTCTCAGCTTGAATTAAGGTCATTGGGGTGGAATGGGTGAAAAGTGATCATATTCAGGACATATTATAAAGATAGAGTGAACAGGACTTGATGATTATTCCAAGCAGGCAAAGGTAATAAAGGATGAGACCTAGATTTTTTGCTTATGCAACTAACTGGATGATGGGCAGGCTTGCAGTGCTGTGAGGAAAATGTTTATAGTTATTTTTTATACATTTTTGAACATTCAAATAAAGGTTGGATAAACATTTTGGAGCTCAGAGACAAAATATACAATTGGTATTCATAAGTATAGAAATATTTACACAGTTTAGGGATTAAAGTTGATCATTTAGGGCAAGTGTTTACATAGAAACAGAAAAGAACCAATGACTAGTCCCTGGAACATCTCCAAATATAGAAATTGGGAACAGGAGGAATTTTTAGTAAAGGAGACTGAGAAAGTACAACTAATGCAGTTAAAGTAAAACCAGCACAGTGTGGTATTCCAAAAGCCTAGAAAGGAGACATAAGGCAGCTATTCCAAAGAAGACAAGAACAAAGAAGAAGTCACTAGATTTGCAAAAATGACCATCGTACATGACAAAAGTGGTTTCAATATTGTGGTTGATCGAAATTTGATTAAAATGATATGAAAAATAGTCAAAGTGGAGAAAGGGAGTGTACATAACCATGTGACAGAACTTTCTCTATGAAGAGAAAAGAAAAATGGAGTTGTAACTGATGGGGAATGTGGAGTCAAAAGAATGTTTTCTATTTGGTTGCTTGCCTGCTTTTTAAAAATAAGATTTGCTCTAACATGTTTTGGGGCTAATGGGAATAGTAAGAGAATAGGAGTAATGCCTATTGGTATAAGCATGGAGTGAGGAAGAACATAAGGGTACAGACGCACACACAGAAAGATATTTTAAAACTTCTATCTATTTGTATTAATAGATATTTCTTTAAACAATTAAAGAGATATCAGTTGACAACTAAAAGAAGGGTGGAAGAGCGTGGTGATTTGAGGTTTGATAAAAATGAAGATGTGAAAAGAACCTTCAAGAGAGTGCAAAACCTGACAAGGATTGTTAGAACTGGTTATCACGCACTTGATATTTGCTGTCACATATTTAAATGCACCAAATCAATCCAGTGCTTTTATTATGTGTATATTTTTCTTATCAATTTGTTACTTGACCATTTATATTTCTCTCCTCACCTGTTTCAACCACTATTAGATTTAGATCGACATAACAGAAACATGTAAGTTTTATACTAAACAATTTACTTAGAAAGAATTATTAGTGTAATTTGTAAGCCCCACACTTTTTAATGGCCCAATAGTTATTCATGTCATTATTCTTGATGTCTACAGAGTACAGAAACCTGCATTGTAAGAAAAACATCAACTTACAAATGGAGATCAGACAAAATGTCCTTCACTCCAGTCTGTGACATAATGCCTAAGACTTTAGAAAATCATCTTGTATTAATTAAGATTAATTACGTTCTCTCAGATGATTATTGCTGTTCTAATTCTGTCAAAGTCAAAATTATAAAGTTAATTATTTTTAAATACTGTATGAAATTACTAATATATCTAGGTAATATCTCTAACGTATGTCCTCTGCCCATTTGTCAGTCTTTTCAAAAGACTTAAAGATAACCAAGAAAATGAAACATTGACATCAATAAATAAATTAATATAAATAAAATGGTGTTTGTTAGGCGATAAAAGTTGTCTTCTACAAATAGGAAAATAAAAGAAGTTTTTTATTTATAGAGTTACTTTTGGCCAATTATGTCTCATTTTGATTCTGACAAGATGTATCTAAGAAAAGAATAAAGGCAAAACTATAGTCATTTGAGAAGTCTTGCTTTTTTGTAATGCTAATAAATCCAACTTACTAGAAATTGAGGTAAATAATTATGACTGAACAGCAAGTCCTTCTAAACCAAATTTATGTGTCAACTAATAAACTGTTAAATATTCTGGCAATACATTACAATGCTAATAAATTGAACGAATGATGTGAAATTTGACCCTCCAGAGGATTAAATGCTTATTTAGTACAGCACACTACACAGGAATTAAAATTTTATTTAGAAGACCTTCTGGGAAATAGTTATAAACAAAATCATTAGGTTAATGTTGAATGACTGCCAGCCAGAAAAGTATGATGAATATTGCAAAAATTGGAATTGCATTAGTTAACTACTGCAAATCTAAGAGATATTTCCAATGGCCTGCTCCCAAGGGTTCTCAGTTAAGCTTCTCCCACTCTGGCATGTGCTATTTCTGCCAGAGAACAGAAGCATCAGGAAACAGTAGCAGAAAATCACAATGTATCTAAACGTTAATGTAAGATGTACCCTACTGTTGCCTGCTCGTATTTCTTTGGTTGAAATGAAGCAAGTCACATGACCAACCCAAAATAAAAAGCACATAAAAAATGTGTACCATATAACAGAAATGAAAAGAGTGAATAATTGTGAACAGTGATATAATCTACCTCAAGCATGTAGTTAGCAAAAGACCTAACATACCTGTGATTCAGGCCAACGTACCATCTAACTTATGCTGGCTACTACCAATACTGATTCATCTGCCTTTGGACTTATCCACATTGTTTTTAAAATAAATTAGTAATTTTATAGGTTATAATCATGTCTTACTTGCCTAGAAGTCACTCTGTCTTTTTAGACTGATTTGGCCTAGCTCCCCTTTAGTCCAGTAAGTGCTAATTGGTGACCAGGGGACAGTGTAAATGGATGTGCTAACATTTCTCCTTGGTACCTATCAGTGGATATTCATTATTGTAATTTTCTGTACTTTCAACCAAGAATTATTTATACCTAATTTGTTTTCAAATTATTTTTAAAATTTTATAGACTAAATGAACACTGTATTTGTTCACAAATGGTAAGTAGCAATAAAATGTTATAATACACATTTATTTTGATTTTTGGAATAATGTATAAAAGTTATGGAGTTAAATATTTCCTAATAATATATTAGACCTTGAAGGTATTTTTAAAATTTGTTTCCCTAAAATGGAATAAAGTTAAATATTAAAATAAAATACATAGAATATATAAAAATAATGGTGAATATATCATTTCTCCAAAGACCTTATTGCTGGATAATCAATTCTGTCCTGAATACATTTTTAAACATAAGACTAGATATATAATAGTTGAAAATATTTAAAGAAGAGCATAGGTACACATAGACCCTAGCAATTTGAAAATAAAGCTTGGGACTTGAGTACCTGAAAGAGTCTGGATGTTAAAAATGATAAAGCAGAAAATAAATCATTAACTGGGTGTTTAAATGAACTTACCTTTCCATAAGTCATCAGCTTTTTCAAAAGATTACACTTCTTTCATTGGTTGGCTGATTTATATTTCTTAAATCAACACAGGACCAGGGGTTAGGCTACTAGTTCTATTTATTTTGTGCAATAATTCTGCCTACTCACCTATTACTGATAGCTCAGTATAGATACTGTATCTCAAAACTTACTGTATCCAGAATTGATTCTCTTTTCTTGCCTGAGAAACTGAGGTGAACAGTAGATGTATTTAAACTTGATTGAACAGTGAACTTCAACTCTTTGGAGCTACATTGGGAAACAAGTCTGCGTAATTAAAAACCTTTGATCTACTCTGAAGTTAACCACTATCATCAAAATGTTTTGTGGAGACTATGTAAGTATAGTTTTTCTGTAAAACTTTCCAGTCTTTTGAGATTTTAACCTTCTTTTAAAAATTTCATTTCTGGTACTTGACATTTTCAACAGGTAATATTAGTGTTTTATTTTTATTAAATTTTTAATTAGTAGGTGTTCAATATACCCATTAAATGAAGTTAATACTATTAAATTGCAAATCTATCCTAATTTTGAAATAATGTATTAATCCATTGAGGCAATTTAATTATACTTACTTAAATAAGTAACCTGACTCAGAATTCTAACTGTAAGTTATAAGATTTTTTCTCCATATTTATTTATCTTTATAAGAAACTAAAAATAAGCTAAATTGTTAATTTTTAATCTATGATTTATTTTTGAATAATTATGTGTTGAATTTAAGCATTGCATAACTAACTAGATTAATCATTTCATTTCCTTGTCTGAATCATATTGATCTAACTTGCTCAAATAGTCTACAAAATTTGAAGAGCCGACTTAGACAGTGAGTTATCTAAATACACTTTGAAAAGATATCCAATTCTCATGGTCTTATAAATTACATACTAGTGTGTTGTGTGTTGATAATTTTTCAAGAAATTTATATTATGAAAAATGCTTTCAGGAGGCTTTTCATTTTTATGCAAAGAACTACAACATAATTACCTGGGTAAACTTTAGCACAAAAATAATATTATTTACTTATTTATAAAATATTAATTCCTAGAAATTTTAACTTTGTTTTTCAAATTAAACATTGAATGAGGACATAAAATGTGACTACTTTCCATCACTGTTGGCTTAAGAATCTTAATTTCATTTTGAGATTTCAGGATCTTTTTTGCAGTTGAAAGTTACTATTATTGTTTTATTAATTGTGAGGCAGTTACATTTCACCGTAGAGAAATAAAATTCATTAGGTAATTTAGGCCAGTATGGTAAATTATTTAATTTGTAAAAAGCTATAGTTTCCTCCTTTACTATTTATTCAAGCACAATTATTTGGAAATAATATTATATTCTGTGTGCTGTGTATAGTCTTATACTAACATTTATATGCTAATTTATCAGAAGAAACATATAGAGAATATTTAAATTATATTTGAAGTTTATTAAAAGTTATGATAAAATTTTTAAAGCAATGTAATGATTTGCTATGTTGCTGGAGCACATAAAGAATATCAGAGGTTGAAGAGTTGGATTTGAACATACCTAAAAATTCATTTTTAGTAGTTTTGGTCAGCTATATCATAGATAAATATTAAGGTTTTATGTATTATCTCTGCAAGTTTTGATGATAAAATGGTTTTACATAATCAATGTAATATATTTTAAAGCAATTATTTATTATCTTAAAATATATGTCCCAACTGGTTAGAATTTGCTACTGAGAAGACCAATATTTGAGCTAAAGTTCATCAGTTTAATCTCCATTTTGGGTCTGGTGTCCTCAAGCAAAAGACAAGCTCTTCAATAGGCAAGAAAGGGAAAAGTTCTCTTATTGTAATGTGGATAATTATTGACTGGGTTGCTTGTTAAATATGGAGTTCTAGTTCCTCTACTCAGCTGTTCTGATTCAATATATATGACATCTGAACTTATACACTTGACATAAATGCATGAGCATTTTTGAGTCACCAAGGTAGTTTATTAATATCAGTTACAAAACATTGAGAATTTAAATATATGTCAAACAAGAAGCAAGAATCCTAAAAAAGTAGTTACATTTCTGTAAGAATAAGCATACATAATGCTTTAAAATGACTTTCTAGCAGTATCGAGGTAGATGGTCCTCAATGATTAAGGTAGTTTAAGTAAGTTAGTTACATTAAGAAGGTATTTACCTTTGACTCGTAAGGTGCTTTACTTATATGCTTTACTATAAGACCATCTATTGAAAACAAGATTTAATTAAATGATTATGGCAAGCCTGGAATTGTTTTGATTTATTATTTCAGGATGATGTTATAATGCCCTCTTAAAATGGAGGAAATTGCACTGCAGAGTGTTAACAAACAAACAAACAAACAAACAAACTTGCCCAAGCCAGGATCCAAACTCAGGCATCCCTATGTGATTATAACTCAAGCTCTTATGCACTGAAATATACTGCCTCTTGCAAATATATCGCTTTTATTCTTCTAGTGAAATCGTTGGTTATTTTTTTCATGTTTGTCATCAACTGATCTCCCCTTTTTGTCTAGTAGCATTTTACTGACTATAAATACATTTATTTGATTATATTCTTTCTTTTTGCCTCTAAGTAACATTAAATCTATTCCTTTTCCTATACTTTTGACAACTTTCCTATTTCTACCATATTTATGAACTTACAGGAAAATCGTAACCATGGTAATAGTACAATATATCATATACTATACCTAAATTAAAGTCATTTATTATACTTAAAGTAGAGAAACAATTATTATTAAAATATCCTGACTCTTTACATCAGGAGCTTTGCATACTAATTTAATAATCTAAGCAAATCTTACAAGAATACCACTTAGTATGCAAAAGTTTTGAAATTCGTCTTGGAGGCACCAGATATTCTGTTCAGTGGTTTTACATATATTTTGTAGCCTTCACAACCTTCAGGGAAAGTATTATCATCCCCATTTTCCACATGACTGTATTGAGGCTTAGAGAAGTTAAATACTTCACCCAAGAGTGAAAAGCTACGAAGTGGTGATACAGCATCCTCCTTAACTCCAAAACCACTACTATGACCAAAAACAAACAAAACAAACAGAAAAAACAAACCAAAAAACAGTTAAAAGTTCTAAAGTATGATTATCCTACATAATTACTGAGTTCATGTTATAAAGCAAAGAATATGTTTTTTCTGTGAATGCAATTAAGAGATATAAAATTAGAAGCAGTATCTTAAAAGGATGTTTTACTTATAAAATTACTCCCACAATGGCTCAAGAGTACCGAAATCAGACAACAGCAATTTGGGCAATGCCTAGTGTGGACAAGAAGACATTCTGCTTTTTAGCCAAACTAGTATGGAATAGACACATTGGTGATTAGCAGTGAATTGCATGTAATGAAGGAAGAACACTCAGAAAATCAGAAAGAAACTCAGGGCATTCTATCCTGAGTGACCGCAGGCTATGAAGGCCTCCCATGGGAGCCGGGGCTGTTGACGAGGCAAGATCATTTTTAAAGCAGCCTTTTCCAATTGAAAGGTATTCCTGCGAGAAAAACTTCCATCCAAGAAATCTGACTTTGACTGTTTATCGGCAACATGACTTACTGAACAAATATTAATAAAAGGTTACTCCTACTTTTGATAGCTTTTCACTATCACATGACTACGTTGTCTAAACTTTACACACTGATTCAACAAAAGTTATGAATCATGTTGGTTATGGCTTCAAATTTTACTGAAACCTCTTTTGAACTAACATGTATTCAACTGGAAAATTCAATGTAGTAACTTTTTCCTTGAAGTGATATATAAGGACATTGTTAAATTTTTTAAAAACCCCTTATACCAGGTATAGAATGCTTTTAATGTGAGGGCTGGGCAAGCAAGACTGGAGAATAGTGGTTACACATACAGTCAGAACTAGCTTTTCCCCACAGGATCCAAATTACTGAACAGAATTTACTTAATCTTTTTGTACCTCAACTTTACCACCTATAAAATGGGTGCAAAACAGCATCTATACTGGGAAAACTGACAGGTAAAGCACTAAGCATAGCACCCCAAAACAATGAACTATTATTAAGAGTTTTAAGTAACAATGCCAAAGCTTGAACCCAGCTCTAACTCAAAAGCCCTGGTACTGTCTGCAGAGATGAGTTTAAGTTTTTATCTATCATTAAGGTTAAATTTCTACATATATATGAGGTCAGACAATTAATTTCATGAACTTATACTAGAAAAAGTGCTACATACCTCACTCCTAAATACCACTACGGTCACCTTCAAAGTATGCCCTTTGAGAAGCTATGCACTGACACCAGTGCCTACTCCACCCTTCAAAGCAATTTTGGAACTCTTTTCCTGGAATGGCCATCAGAGCTGTCCTCGTCACCAAAATCTAACAATTAAGTTCACGAACGTTAACTACCATCATGCACTTACATTGGCAGCACTGTATAAACAACTAGGTAAGGGGTTTTTGCCAAGGTTATGACCCCTTACCAATTTATTTGTGGCAAGTCCATGAACTTAGTTGTCATATTTTGGGTATGATGACAGCTCTGAGGGGCATTCCAGAAAAAGAGTTCCAAAATTACTTTGAAGGGTGGACTAGGCACTGGCGTCGGTGCACAGCTTCCCAACGGGAGTGCTTTGAAGGTGACCGTAGTGATATTCAGCAATGAGGCATGTAGCACTTTTCCCAAGAGGAGTTCATGAAATTAATTGTCCGACCTCATATGTGTGTGTAATTATTAATAAAATTTATGAATAAACTTGAGTAACATCCAAAGTTGCACTAGTAAAAATATATGAAGGCTGTCTGGAAAGTATCCAGCCAAGTAATATGAAAAATAGAGGCATTTATAGCTGGATTTTTCCAGACAGCCCTGTATATTCTCTTAAATTCAGCATAATCTTTATTTGAAAGAGCTCTACTATGCTAAAAATTTTCCTAATCCCTCTTCTCTCACCAGTTACTGCCAAATTCTCATTTTTAATAGCAAAACTCCTTTAACGTGTACTGCAATTATATCTAATTCCTCTCCTCTAATTCTCTCTGAATCCACTCTAATTGGGTTTTCACCCAAACCCACTCTACCTCCTGTAGGTAAGCAGGGACCTCTGTGTTCCTGAATCTGATGCCCAATTTTCATTTCTTATCTTACTAGATATGTGAGTGTTGTTTGACAGAGTCCCCTTTGTAAAAAATGTCACAGGGCTAAATTCTTAAAACTTTTCTCTTTCCTATTTATAGCAACTCCTTTGGTCATTACATTCAATATAATTGTTTTAATTACAATGTATTCACAGAGTATTCTTTATCTCAACACAGCATCTATACCTAAACCCCAGATTCATAGAACCAGATATCTACTGAGGGAGTAAAATCTCAATTCTCTTATTAGCTCAGGAAAAAAAAAAAAGTAAAAAGTAAAAAATTGGATTTGTCCCTGATTCTTCTCTTTCTCTCATACCTTACAAATAATCCATTAATAAAACCTTTTGGCTCTACATTCACAATATATTCATTATCTGACCACCTCTTACCACTCCCACTACAAGTACTGGAGTCCGAGCCAACATAATTATCACTTGTCAGCTTTATGCAAAAGCATCCTACTTGGTCTCTCTGCTCCCACCTTGGCTCTTACTTCTATGCACTGGAGAGACAATAGTGAGTATGACTGTTGAAAACTCTGCACTCTTGAAATATGCATTTCATGGGTGTATATAGGAATCATCATTATTCTGATATTAGGCAGTCATGGACTAAAAGGAAAAACAGTAAAGAGGAGATTGTGAGAAAACTTTTGGTCTTTGTTTAGAAGCTCTTAGAGTATTTCCCATAATAGGAAGAACAATAATAAAGTTTCAGTTTATAGAATTGTTTCCATCTTCCAAAGTCCTCATAGTATACAGGGCCCGTGCTCACGGAGCCTGTGGAAGGTAAGACACCTCTGTAATACACCTCTCTAGATATGCTGGCTTCTCTTAAGTGCTAGATGCTTCAGATGCTTATAAAATTATCTGGAAAGCTATTTTGATATTATATTTCTACTATTAACATTAATACCTGGAACTCATTTAAATAAACATTAGGTTAAACCCAGAACCCTCTTCAAATTTAAATAACAGTCAGAGTTGCACAACCCAAGTAACAGGAAAAAAAAATATGGTTGATTATATTTTAATTTTATTTTTTCTAATTAACCCAGTTAACAAACAGTATAGCAAGAAAGTCATCAGATTATCATGAATCAGTTCTTTAAAAAGTTACATATTTTTGCTTACATCACAAGATTAAAGTCTTAACAGATTATGTTTGAGCAATAAGGCTCATAGTTATTCCAATGAGTCATGTATTTCTGGGATTAGGTGGAGTAGAGGAAGCAGATACAAAGATACTGTTTAGAGGGCATTACTTACTAATTTTTGATGTTGAAGTACCACCTCCTAGACCAACAACACCCAGCCCTCTGTCTATCAGAGATTTCTTCTATTAGCAGAAACTCCTGTAATCAGGAGTAGCTCAGCCTGATTCACCAAAAAAGAAAGGGTTATAGGAATTTTTTAAAGTATTTTAGAGTTCGTGCTGTCAATCTCCCTGCCTCAGCCTTTTCTGAATTGTCTCCAAAGTGTCATAAAACTGCTTATAGCTTGTGGACCTGCCTTTCTTAAGACCCATTTTCTTTGCTAGCATCCCATCTTATGACAACATGTAGCTATGAATATATCCTTCTCAATTACACTCTTATATATGTCTTTCAGACATTTTGGTAATTATGCTAGAAGGAACCAGAAAAAAATGTTAACTGGCCATGACAAGTATAATGTACAAAACATAAAAGTAATTATAGGCTATTTGTACATAACATAGTGCATTTAATGTACTCCTATTGTGGATACAGTGAAATCAACTTCCCTCACAGTGCACTTTGGATTTTCTTTTCATCTTCATTTTGTGGCAATTGGTAATAAAGCAACAGGATGTCTTAGTGTGTTTCATCATCCTCTCTCTTAATTCTAAATTGTGTTATTTTATTCTTAAATAAGCCAAAACCAAAAGCAGTGTAAAACATTTTTTCAAGTTATTAATAAAAGCACATTAACCCCAGCAGACACATTGTCCTAAGTAATGTGTATCAGTAATGGCTCTAAAAATATTAGAATCATGTTGTATTTTATAGTTGGATGATATTTGCATTGTTGCCATCACTACAATAGTAATCTTGAATTATTGTTCAATTCTTTAGATAAATCAGATATATGTACACCTTCTTCTAGGCTTTCATTTAGATGCCAGTCTCAGAATGTCATTGTTCTAAATGGTAAATAAGAAACCAGACAAAGGTGCTAAAAGATAGAGGCGTTGGTACCTGGGGCAAACGTTCTTTCTGTGTACATTTCATCACCTGATGTACTGATGGCTATGTGTTCAATCAAACCCAGAGCTTGTACGTAAAAAAAAGTAAATATACATAGTTAGTATAGTAGTCCTTTCAAAGCAAAAAAAAAAAAAGGTGAAATTTATGAACCCTCAGTGATAGGTAAACTACTGGTTTTGAAATGAGAACTTTTCGTGCAACCAAGGTCACAACTGAACCTATAACACCTAAATGGCTAATAGGTCTTCCAGCTCTTACCTCCTTACAGATTTATTTTGTTTCAGCCCAGATATTGTGAATGACTAATACATGAATATGCCACATCTTCCTTCAAGATATTCGATGAATTCCAACTTCATGACTTACTGAACTTGGGCTTTTTTAAAAAATGTATAATACAGGGAGTTCCCTGGTGGTGTAGTGGCTTAAGGCTTCAGCGCTGGCGCTGTCAGCACTGCAGCCTGGGTTCGATTCCCAGTCACGGAGCTACCCACATACCAAAAAGCAAAAAAAAAAAAAAAAAAAAAAAAAAAAAAAAAAAAAAAAAAAAAAAAAAAAAAAAAAAAAAAAAAAAAAAAAAAAAAAAAAAAAAAAAAAAAAAAAAAAATGTATAATACAGATTTGGAGTAAATTTGGAATGCTTCAGGCCTTGAAAAGGTTTTAGTTATTTAGCAAAGGGAAATAAATATGAAATAACATGCCTTCTGAGATTTACATGGTTACATATAATTTGTCTGTCAATAACAATGAAGAAACAGGTAGGTCAGCCTCACTCTAAAATATTATACTTCATTTCTCTCCAAAAAGATACAGGAGTGAAGCTTTGCGTTCTAGGTATATTTCCTTTCATTATCTTCTTTTTGTATTATGTAATTAGAAAGTATTCATAAGGAAATTCATGCAGTCTAGCATTTGATGTAAGAACAATTTTAGAATAGGTGTAGTGTATTCTGTAGTGTGGTAAATAGTCTTTGTATTTTTCCCTGTCCCAGCCCTGGAATTAACCACTTGTAGGAGCCCTGATTCCCTTAACTAAAGAATGATAGTTAAAAACCAAGAAATAGATGCTAAGAGTACTTACTGCATTGCTACAGGGAAATAAATGCTTATATGCTCTTTCAGAAGACAGAACAAAGAAATATGTACATATATACTAACCCATATAACTGCACACATCTATATATATTTCTGTATATATGTATATATGTATGTGTGTATGTATATAGCTGTCTTTTTATCTACGTATCTATGTATCTACCTTACCTACCATTTGTTCGCTATCTTAATATTGATACCTACAATCTAATCCAGTATCAATATCTAAATTATGTATGTGCTTATTTGTTCTACCCTAGCACACATATAGTTTAAAACATGCTAACCCATAACCCTGTAGAAAACAAATTGCCAACAAGAAATCACAGTGTTCTTTTCCTCTTTTAGCTTCATATCATCCAGTCAAACACTATTTTCCAAAGTTAGGGCATGTTCCTTCTCCCAAACTCACTTTACTGTGGTTACAAGACTCATTTGTAGTATGGACAAATTTGTTTGCTACAATCTTCATTTCCTGTTGGGTTCTCCACACATCATAGTTGATTTTGTTCATTTAAAATTACAAGTGGTAAATAAGCTCTTTGTGGTATACAGTTGTTGGTATACAGTCATATGAGTTTTCCATGTTGTATCTAATATCACATTGCCTTATAGAAGACTTCCATCAACTAAAAATTCTCCCATACTTCCCATTTACAGTCAACCATGTCCCAACCCTCAAACCCTGCCATATATTGATCTGTTTTCCATTCCTACAATTCTCCTTTTCCAGATGGTCATATAAATGGAATTACAGACAATGAAACCTTTTGGATATGGCTCTTTTCACTTAGTAGAATGTATTTAATATTTATCCAAGTCTTTGAAGGAATCAATAACTCTTGTCTTTTTATTGCTAAACAGTAGTCTTGTGTATAGATATGCTACAATTTGTTTGTTCATTCAGTTTGAAGGACATCTGGGTCATTTCCAGCTTTTAGCAAATACAAATAAGCTCTATGAACATTCAAGTTAAGGTTTTTGAGTGAAGAAAAGTTTTCATTTCTTTTGGATAAATATCTAGAAGTGGGTTTGCCAGGTGCTATATATAGTAAGAATGTTCAAGTTTATAAGAAACTGACAAACGTTTTTCAAACTGACTGTACAATTTCCAATTACAACCAACAATGTGTTACAACACTATCTTATTGTAATTTTACTTTGCATCTCTTTATGTATAATGATATTGATAACATTTCATATGCTTATTTACCATTCCTTCATTGGGAATATGTCTATTTATAATACCTATTGTTAATCAGGTGTTTTTTATTTTTTATTGTCCTTTATATACTCTGGATTAAAGGTCTTCATAAGAAACATTATTTACAGATATATTTTTCTCCTATATTTTCTTCCAGATGTTTCATACACTTACGTTTCTATTTAGGTCTATGATTGATTTGGGATTAATTTTTGTATAAGGAGTGAGGTATAAGTAAAGCTTAATTTTTCTTCAGATGAATGTCCAGATTTTAAAACACCATTTCTTGAAAAAACTAAACTTTTTCCATTGAATTGCTTTTACAACACTGTCAAAAAGTATTTGTTATATTTATGTGGATCTATTGATAGGTTCTCTATGCTATTCCACTGATCTATTTTTCTAGAAAGTCAGGAAATTTTACATTCTCCTTATTTTTGTGGCTTCATAATAATTCTTAAAATCGATAGCATTATTCCTCCATTTTTTCAAATCTGTTTAAGCTTTCTAGATCCTTTGTATTTCCACAGGTACTTTAGAATCAAATTGTCCAAAACTGTACACAAAATGCTATTGTCTCCAGGAATGAAAGTGGTTTATACCTTTTTTAGGCCTTCTTTAATTATTGTCAGCACTGTTTTCTTTCTTCTGTCTTTTGGTTTCCTTATTGCACTATGATTTTCAGTAGAATGTTGGAATAGTGCTGGGGAATGACAGGCTTGCTTTGTTCCCAGTATGAGGTGGGCAGTGATGGGGCAGTGCAATAGAGAAGCAGCATTCAATATTTCACCATTAAGTATGATGTTGCATAAATAAGTATAGTTGTAAAGTTTTTGTAGATGTCTTTAATAAGATCTTAAAAGTTGCTTTCTCTTTCAACTTTGCTGAGAGATTTTAGTATGAATGAATGCAATACTTGTCAAGTGTTTTTCCTGCATCGTATTTTGATGATCATATGAGTTTTCTTTTTAATTTATTAATATGACAAAATAAATGGATTGACTTTTGAATGTCAAAAGAGCCTTGTATTCTTGGGATAAACCTCACTTGGTCATGCTACCTTATTGATTTTTATATATTGTTTCATTGGATTTTCTTAGATTAAGTTGGGCATTTTTGTACCTATGTTCATAAGGATTACTGCTCTGTAATTTTCTTTTCTTGTAACATTGGTAGAGCCTCTTCAATTCGTTTAAGTTGGTGAGTGGCTAACAATTACAAAACTTGTTTCTAGTTTTTTATGGGGTTTTTGTTTGTTTATTTGTTTGTTTGTTTTTGCTAATCTCACCTAGGTGGTCTATCCTTGATTTGGGACTGTGGATATACTTGGCAGCTACTGTTTTGTCAGCAGGTTATAACCACAGTAAAAACTGAATTTAAGGAGATCAAAGTTAAAATCATATTATAGTATTATAAAAACATCTTGATTGTTTACCACTTTTTTCCTGCTATTTGTCTTGAAATAGTAGAAATAAACATTTCTACCAACTCTCACTTTCCATAAAGGAGATTGATGTGTGTCTTGTGTGCAGTAATCCATAACTGATTCCTATCCAACACAACATGTTTATTTGGCGGAAACGTTTCCTTTAACATAAGACACCGTATGAATGTTGATGAATTTTAGTGCCTTTGGCATATGTCCTCAATTTTTGTAAATTATGTAAACACAACTACTGCTTTAACTCTACTCTGTTCATCTCTGTGGCTATTACCTTTTTTTAAATGAAGAAAAGCTTTATAAAAAAATGCCAAATACAATTTAGAGCAGAAAATGGAATTATACTTGAGTGCATATTAGAAAAATTTTAGGGGTATTACCAATGCTTCAAAGTGTAGAAATAACCAATTGAGTAATATTTTAAAAAATAAAATAAGATTGGATTCCCCTATTGGGTGGGTACCTATCCTGATATTATTGTATGGTTTGGCAAATGGCTGAAAGATTACTTTGAAGATTTACTTTAAAAAGGGAGATACCTTACCATATAATTGGGTGAGTATCAATTATTTTCTAAATTATTTTTTCTTCCTAAACATTGTTGACTTCTGAGATACTTACTACACAATGAGATCACTTATTAATTGATACTTATCAGAACATCTATCAACTTTTACAAGTAAAAGAATAACAATATTAAATTCAATGTCCTTATAAAACCAGGTACTGTTGAGAAATTTTAAAATTACCTGCAAATACTTCAAACATTTTAAAAGAATTTCAGCTATTGGTAAAGTTAACTAAGATATCTTTATTTTAATTTCATATGATAATGCCATCAATGCATTTCATTAAAGAAGTAGAAAGCTGTGAACTAATTGATATAAAACTAATCAAGATACGATGTGATCCTTTGTCCCATGGAAAATTATGGTTTGATATACAACTAATGTCTGCAAAGAAAACTTAAAATGAATGCCTTCCACCTTTAGTATGATACCATATTTTTGTTCTTCAGTTTAAATCTTTTTATTTCTTTGAAATCTGCACATCTTCATTCACTGAATATAAATGCTATGCAAAATATGTATTTAAAATAGTTCAAGGCTAAAATCACCCTAAGCAAACTCTTCAATTAACTCTGTAATACATTAGTCATATGTCTATCAAGATTAATTTCAAAATTCTAAAACTTTTGTTGGGGTTAAATTCCCTTTAATATAGAAATATAAAATTTCTTGATTATACAGCTAAATAACTTATTTATGGATTACCCAAACAAGATTTTATTGAGCTGCAAACTGGCTTTTCTTTGAAGTAACATTCTCTTGTTTTAGTTAATATTAACTCAGACAAAAAAATATATAAAGCCGGCTAGAACCAAGCATTATTATACAGGTAAACTCTGTTGGAAACACAGCATCATGGTATTTTCCATAGCAGTCTTTCAGTGCCTGAAAGGAAGGGTAATGGTAGGCAAAGCAGACCATTATTCTTCTCATTAATATCTCCAGAACATTCCCATCACTCAATAACATTATCATTGATTCTGTTATTAAAAGCTAAAACATTTTTAATCACTAGGAGTCTATTTCTATTTGTGAAATAGATTACCGTGCTTTGAGAGTGCTGGTTAATAACCTCCCTAGAAGTATCAAATTAGAGGAAAGTTGCTGAGATTTTAAAATCACCATCTAAGAGCTCCAACATCACTTTGTAAAAATTGTTCTAATAAAACCATGAAATTCAATTCTTCACACAATAAATGTCAGCATAATCTCTATCTTAAGTGTGAAATTCGGGACTGCATGTTTTCCTTGAGTATTGGCAATAACTTAGATCCTGTATTGAATTTGGTTTTCACTTAACCTTTTAAAAATGTTGTTATTATGTTTTATCCCTTCTAGATTACATTATGTACATTAGTATTTTTTAACCATTTTATAAGACACATGAACAAACATGAAAGTGGCATTAATATCTTGAAAAATGAGAATAATAACAAAGTAAAAGAGAAAAGGATTGAAAGATAAGATATACTGGAAAAGCACTGGGTTCAAAGTCAGAACACTATTATTCTGGGCTGTCAATTATTAAACCAATGGCCTCACATAAATATTGAGTCATCATTCTGATATATAATATAAAAATAAGAATACTTACTTGCCTTGCCTAATTTAACAGCCCTGCTGATAAATTCAAATTAAATAAAGAATATAAAGATGCTGTTTAATTGCAAAATAGATATATTAATAGTATAAAATATCGTGCCTTTTTCATCTCCAAAACACCATGGTTTGCAATATACACTTACACATTATTTTATTTGGGACATGGATATGTTCATTAGATTTAAGTTATTTCAGGTCTCTAAGTAATATATTATTGATGAAAATAAAAAGTGTTATGACACCTTATTAATTAGACCATTCATAAGGAAGATTGAGTAGAATTTTTAGATCTGTTTCATGATATTTTTTATCTTAAAACAAAAGAAAATAGCAGAACAGTCTTTAAATATCTTCTATAGAGTGGTACAATATAACCCAGATACAAACTGAGGTCATATTATCTTTTAAGAGTCAATTTAAGTTCACAAAAACCCTATCCTAGTGACTCTTTTCTGAGGCAAGAACACAGGGAATGACGATTTATGGTTCTCTCACTCACTTCAAGCTATGTTTCCATTTCTTTTAATTCAGAAAATACCTAGCCAGCTTATGTATGCTATCTCTTCACAATGATTGGTAACCCTACCATGGGCACCATCCTAATCCTTCATTCCTTCAAACTACCATCAACAAAAATCTATCTCCACCAATCTCTATTGGGGATTCACAGTAAGAGCAGGGTTTATATTGGTCAGTGACCATTTACTTTGACAAAAAAGGAGAGATGGAATATTCACCACTACCTTCTCTATCACCAGAATATCAGAAAAAAATAATTAGTATCTCCTGATCTCCCCTTCAAAAAAAAGAAAATAACTGCTACTCTCTGTAACTAAGCCACTGAATAGATTATGTCTGAGAATTACATTAACTTTAACAAATGGCACTAATTTTAATTGCATATTTTATTTATTATTATAAAGAAAAATGTATTGATTTGCACCTATAAAATATTTTAATAACTAAAATATTTTTCATTATTGTATAATATAATGGTGATATTAGAAACTGATGCCATTCTTCACATAGAATAACTACTGACCAGGACTCACAGAAAGGCAAATATTTTTCCAGAGGCTGGAATAGGTTTAAGCCAAATCCATCCACATTTTTTAAATCCATGCCTTTTGTGACCTGTTAGCTAAGTGAAGTTCGGTTTCTTAAAGCTGTAGAATAACGAAACACTATGCATATTACTAGCAAAGTCTTGTTTTTTAATTTGATTTTATAAATTGCCTCCAGGTTCACTAATTTTGCAGTGTATTTTTTACCAAAAAAAGGGGGGTTAGTTATCCAGTTATATTACTCTTCTTATTATAAGTCCTGGCTTTGTCTAACTGGAAACATCAAATTCATCATTAACTGATAAACATTCAAACAGCTCTAAAAGCAATTCTGAAATAATTGTCCCCCAAATGATATTCAAACAACTGCAGTAATAGCATCTTCTCCAAAATAACTTTTTAAAAAAAAGCACCAAATATTAAATATATAAATGAATATTGTATGCTTCCAATTTTTAGCAGGAATAAATCACATTGTACCATTGTTTGTATTGTTGTCTTTGTCTTACCACCTAAGGACTAAGCTCTTATGAGGAGGCACTTAGCCACCTGTGTAGTTCACCACTGTATAAGGGTTGGGGACCTCTGTAAAGCTAGAAAGACAAAAAAGGTGGGGGCATGCACACTTAGTCTTATTAGCATGGGATACTAAAGAAATGAGCTTTCTAAAAGATTAAATAAAAACACAAGTTCCTTTTTTTCAAGCTGAAATGGTATGTAGAGTGTCATCCGATCAGTTGCACAGTGGTCCTAGCTGTGTGGTTCTATTTTGGAGAGGATGCTATCATAACTCTGCAGGTTCTTATTCACTTTGAGTTATGCTGTGCTCTTGGCTCCTGAAAAACCCTTTAGCCCAATCTGAGGGTGAAGTGACTGTAGTGTGATGGCTCTCTCAGCAGGAGGGACTGCGCGATGGTACCAGTGTTCTGTCTTTTCTAATGAGTCATACAAATGAATGGGGAGTTGTTGCCTAAATTATTCAGAATCCAGCTGGTGTTTCACTAAGTGGGAAGTGGGAAGCCTTATAGAATAGAATTTGTACTAGGGAGCATTTCTTCCTCAGAACGATTTCATGATATGAAAGGGTATTTTTAGTGTTTTGCTTTATATATATATATATATATATATATATATATATATAGTATGTGTATATATGTTTTTAAGTGAAAACAATTCTGAAAATATTGTATTTAACTTAAGTGACATCACTAGCATATTAGAACATTTTCAAAAAGAAAATCATGGTATGGATTTCACATGCCTTCTGAAGACAAGGGACATAAAATATAATTAGAAGAACTAGAAATGGAGCCATGTAACAACTACTTGGTACAGCAATATATTATAAAACAATACTATAGATGACAGAGTTAAATTCCCAACTTTAAGTACCAAATAGAAAAACATGAGGTACTAATTATAAATAAAAATGTAGTGAATTCTAAGGAGTTAGTGAAATAAATGCTCATTTTACACTGACTGTATATATAAGTATATAGTTTCATTTTATAGCACTTACTCAAATAGAAAATTAGGGGATCCTAGTCTGGTCAGTAATTAAATGTTTTGTAGTGAATATTTGTATTCTCTGTGTTTAATTAAAACTGCTTAGATAACTTGCACATATTTAACAGTATATTTTATTATTTTCAAATACATTTTCTCTTTTATACTTCAAAACAGCCCTTGGACTTAAAGCACTCAGCAAGATTGAGGTCACCAAGGCAATAAACAGTAGTGTCCACGTAAAACTTATCCACACAAGTCTTCTAACTCCTAAAGCAGGAGAAATAATGTATCTCTTTTCCATGCCTCAAAAAACCTTTCACTCCCCAATGAAAAAACTGAGAGAGAACTACATAGATAAAAAGGATTTAGCAACAGGCAGTGAAAAATAGTAGGATTATAAAATTCAAAAGAAAACACTTGAGGTGAGGAGAACTCAACCTAGAATGTACATTAGAATTTGCTATCCAAACTTAATAAATAAAAAAAGAATGTTTTCCTAACAGGGTCTCACCCAATCAGAGAACTAGAACTCATGTTATCTCCTAATAAATAGCTTTTAGAATAGAGGATTTGCTCAAGAGAAGAAGTTATCAGAAGCAAATTGGATTTTTATTTGTAAATGCATGAACTTCAGCATAATAAGATGCAAACTATGTTATTTTAATTACATGTATCTATTCATATAGGCATTTAAGAATGATTCACCAATATGGTTGTACCTCTGAGTATGAACATATGGCCATGTCATAATTATTATATGGTATCCAATCTACTTCAAATAGACAATTTCACGTTTATTAACAAATACCAGAGGTGCCAAAAAATGTATACACTTGTTCAGAGATGTTATTATTTAAGTATTATTACTGTTCAAAGTTGAATTGAATTACAGTAGCAATGTGTAGTACGAAATTCACTCAAAAGATAGAGTTAACCCAAATGAATGCTAGTGTCACCATGCGACAGGCAGGGCAGTCAAAAAAAATGGTGGAAGCTCAGTTGTCATTCGAGGAGCACAAGACCATTTTGAGGTGGCATTTGAAATTTGAAAATGTGGTTTGAGTTCCCCTCATATTCTCCTGACTTAATACCCCTTGACTTCTACCTATGGGGGACCTTAAAGGATGTGGTGTGCCATAGAAAACCAGCTACACTGGTAGTACTTTAGGAAGAAAGTGAAACAACATGCACAGTGGTACAAGTAGACATTTTGATCACTGTTGCTCAAGCAGTAGTTTGCTGCCATCACGAGTGTCCGGACACTGATGGCAACCACTTTGAGTACCTCTTGCAATTGCAGAAGTCAAACGTGACTTGTATTCATTTATGTTATCGGTATAAATGAAATATTACAATTTTAATAGTTTTCTTCTTTCTTAAACTGTGTATACATTTTTTGGCATCCTCCGTAGAATTCAAACTGAATTTAATTCTTAGTTTCAACTCCTGTGAACACTGTTTTTAATCCTCCAAAATATTTTGGCATTGGTATATGTGTATTTCTTGGACTAGAAACTATGGTCCAGTCTTCTCATTAATTAATTAACTTTCTATCATCAGACAATGAACACTAGAAAGTTTCATTTTCATTGAAGATGTTACTGCTGCAGAACAGCTCGGGGATCATCTGAGTTCTCAAGTCCTCTTTGGTCGGTTTGCTATGGAAAGGCATTTTCCCCCCAATGATTCTGGGCACACTGACAGCAAACAAGGGCAGTTCTTCCCTTCTTAATAAATTTTGTTTGACAGTTCTCTTGTGCTAAGTGTGGTCATATGGTGCCTAGTCCTGGATGGCACTGCCTGAAATAATAACCATGTGGATTGAAAGCCCAACCTAAATGTTCTGCCATTTTATTATTGGCAAGAGAGAGAATTCAGATGGGAATGTCAGTCAGGTTTTCAGGTTTTCCTCTGCAGCTGCAAGCCTCAGCTAAAAATTCTCTACCCTCTGTATATCATCTAGATTTTTATGAATCCCATAATCCAAATTCAAATATTTCAAATTGCTCTAATGTTTTAGGGCCCATAATGTATAAAAAAGTTGCAGTATCAAAAGCCATACCTAATTCAAATAAATGACATGGATTCCCCAGTACAGTTCTCTTTTTGGTTTCTATACAATAGTTCCCAATTTCTAAGAAAATTCTTATTGTTTATTAAATAGTTATATAGGTATGTGACTCACACATTTTTCTACGATTGGTTCTAATATCTAAGTTTTCTGGATGAATAACAAATACCAATACAGTAGAGGCCAATGGGCTTTTTAAAAATATCAACCAAATTTACTCTCTGCAATTAACATAAAATTAGCACACTTGTTTAACAGACCTATGTGTATGTAGGAGTAAATTAAACATATAGAATATACTTTTGTTTTCATTTACCAGGAAAAAATGTTGAAATCTTTCATGCAAATCACTGCAATCTCCTCTCGTGGACTCTTCCCACTAGGTGCAAGGAACCATCTTCCCGGCTCCCAATTTCAGTCCCGTAATGGATGCCGAAATGCTAGGGGCCGCGCTCCAGGGGTTTGGTAAGATCCTTCCTGTCATCTTGGACTGTAACATTTTTACCTTGTTTTAATACTCTAATATGGGTGTAGCTGATGTCTAACAGAAGACAAATGGATTATTTTTAAGCTGTTGTAAGAATAAGTAGTAGAAGAAGAAGAAAAGGGTGGTGATGGTGAACAGAGTTGCTTCTCTCAAGTGCACATTTCATCTTGACATGGTTTTGCCTTACGTTCTTAAATGTCTCATCACTAACTTTTAAATTAAATCCCAAACCAATAAACCTTAATCTAGGATAAAACAGCTTTCTTTGCCCTTGTTTGTTTTCTAGCTTGTCTCTTTGTCTATTTATACTTCCAGCTAAATCAAGCTTCCTGCTATTCCCCCAAATGGATCTGCTTTTCCATATCTCCGTAAATTGGCCCAATAATCCCCGTCTGGAATGCTATTTTCTTCTCCTGTCTACTTAGCATCCAAACCCTCTTCCTTCAAGAATCTTTTCAAATGAACTTGCCTCTTTAAATCATTCTTAGGCACTCCAAACTCAACCGACTGTACCAAACCCCAGCACCATGCTTCCACACGCCTGTGTCACCAGTCTGATTCTCACCGCGATTGTTCTGTTTTATGTCGGTTGCTGACTGTCCTGTGAGCTCCCATGCAGGGACTCTGGCATGCAGGTGTTTAATAAGTGGATGTTCAATGAACAAAACTAAAGTTTAGAAAAGCAGTATGTAAAGAAAGGTGAAAAATTGTTGGGCTCTTTTTAAAAAGATTTAATCTTTAAGATATGATATGGCGCTGTTAAACATCCATATATTTTCATTAAGTAAAAACTGTTTTAAGAAGACTTCCAGTGAGCACAAAGGTAAACGATGACAGCATAAAGAAGACATTTGCATAAAACATGCAAAGGCTTTCATAAAAATGCAAGCTCTTAACTTTAAAGACAAGGTCGCCTTTACGAGAACTATGCTCTGTGTGCGGGCCCACTGACGTGCATGCAGGCACACACACACTTTATTCACTTTGTGTTTCATACACTAGCAGAACCCCATGGGAAAACGATAAAGGACTTGAAACATGCTCTCTAACGTCAACTTTAGAAGTTTGCAATGCTTTCATGCCTTTTAAAATATCAACAATCACTAGAAAATATATAGAGACAAGGTAGCAATAAGTTGTGGATTAAGTTTTACTCCAGGAGAGTGATTTTTTGTTTTAAAAAACTGTAGATCAGAGCAATCTATTCACTGAAAAAAATTTCTTTGCTGCAGTTTCAATTTTCCTGTTGTAATATTAGAGACAGAATATGGATTTATTTTGGCCATCATAATTTTTTGCCAGTATTTTAGTCTGTGGAAATTCAGGAAGTTTTGTTTTTCATTGCACAGTGCCCACTCTCGTATGCCAGAGCAAGAACACAGCTCAGAATGCTTTAAGTCTATCCATCCTGATAACCCTGCAAAGTGCAATTGAAAAAGACAATTGCTATTATTTTCCTTAGCTAATATGATTTTTCCAGCTTTATTGAGATATAATTGACATATATAACATTGTGTAAGTTTAAGGTGTGTAATATGATCATTTGATACATTATGTACTGCAAAATGACAGTAAAATTTAGTTAATGTCTCACTTAATTACAATTTTTTGTTGTAGTTATGGTGAGACACTTAGATTTACTGTTAATAACTTTCAAGTATACAATATAGTATTGTTAACTACAGCCACCATGCTATACATTAGATACCTAGAACTTATTCTTTTTATAACTGGGAGTTTGTACCATTTGACCAACATCTCCCTGTTTCCCCTATCCCCCAACCCCTGTCTATTTCTGTGAGTTCTGCTTTTTTAGATTCTACATGTGAAAACATACAGGATTTGTCTTTCTCTGACTCATTTTATTTAGCCTTCAAGACTCATCCATGTAGTCAAAAATAGCAGGATTTCATTCTCCTTTATGACTTCATTACATTCCACTGTGTGTATGTGTATTTGTGTGTGTGTGTGTGTGTGTGTGTGTGTGTACGCCACATTTTTTAGCTGTTGATAGATACCTAAGTGGTTTGCATATCTTAGCTATTGTGAATATTGTTACAAGGAACATGGGGGTGCAGTATCTCTACAAGATAGTGATTTCATTTCATTTAGTTAAATACCCAGAAATAGGATTGCTATATCACACGGCAGTTCTATTTTTAATTTTTAAAGTAACCTTTATAATGTTTCCATAGTGGCCATACCAGTTTACATTTCTACCGACAGTGCACAAAGATTCTCTTTCCTCTGCATCTCTTATCTTTTAGATAAAAGGCATTCTAACAGGTGCGAGGTGATCTCTCATTGTGCCTTTGATTTTCATTTCCCTGATGATTATTGACATTGAGTACCTTTTCATGTACTTGTTGGCCATTTGTATGTCTTCTTGGGAAGAAAAAAAAGTCTATTCAGGTATTTTTGCCAATTTTAATTGAATTATTTGTTTTTTGCTATTGAGTTGTATGAGATACTTACAGTTAATATCTATTTTAGATGTTAACTCCTTATCAGATATACACAGTTTGAAAATATTTTCTGCCATTCTATAAACTGCTTTTTCATTTTTGTTGATTATTAAAATAGTAGAAAAAAGAGAAAATTCATTGGCTATTCTGAAAATGCCAAAGTAACATCTACTCTGTTATGCAGCTATGGAAAATCAGGTAAGTTCGTGACTTTATGAGATGATAATAATAATAATAATAAAATATACTTTCTTTTGAAAGTAGTGCTGACTGGTTTACATGTTTTCAAAGATGATATAGTACAAAAACTATTAAACTTTCCAATGAGACAAGTTCTGTAGGTCAGGAGGCTACAGAAGAACATCTTTAGGTGTTTCATATCGAAAAAGCCAATGTGGGGCTTCCAGTGGCACGATCTGGGGCAGGGGCTGCAGGTGCTATGTCTGGCCGGGAAGGTGGAAAAGACGCCCCTGAAGCAGCCCAAGAAGCAGGCTAAGGAGATGGACAAGGAAGATAAGGCCTTCAAGCAGCAACAAAAAGCGGAGCGGAAGAAACTCAAGGGGCTAAAAGCGAAGGCTGTGGGGAAGGGCCCCCTGGCCACTGGTGCAATTAAGGAATCTGGCAAAAAGTGAGCTGCTCCTTATGTCTAGGACAATGCTGATTCTTAATTCCACTCCTGTTTTAACATCTGGACTCCCTGCCATAACATCTGTTGTCACCTATAGCTAGAATGATGTGCTGTCTTGGAGCCTGTTGTACATTTAAGAACAAACTTTGTTAAAAAAAAAAAAAAGTCATCATCATCACCACGTGGTGACTCATCTCTTTAGTTGTTCTCACTCAGCCATTCCACCTTAGCTGTGAGGTCAGAGGAAACCCGAGCCAGCATCCTGCCTTCAGTCTTTGTTCTGTTCCAAATTCTGCACTGCCTGGAATTAAACCAACTCATTTGGGAAAAAAAAAAAAGGAAAAGAAAAAGTGGTAGGAAGGGTTTCAAGGCTGATGAGACTGGCTTGTTTTACAAGGACACTGACAAACCAGCATACATAATGTAAATGAAATTTATATTAACAAAAAATGTTGTGACCAAAGGTCATAGAAACCTAACCCTGTATTTCTTCCTGGGACAACAGTTCAGCATTTAATACTAATTTAATGATCATGGTTCCTTTGTAGAAAACTACCACAAACAACAGGAATCGACAGTACATTATAAAAGTCTAAAAACTGCTATAGTTCATTATGCCAGAAAAAAAAGTTATCTAGAAATTCCTGTCCTACTGCAATAGGACGAGAAAGAAAAAAACATACAGTGATTCTAAAGAAGAAATTAAAATTCAAAATCCAAGGCAATCAAATAAAAAGTTACTTAAAATTATGAGTTCAATCATTTTTCTGAATATACAGTAAATATAAAATTCAATCATTTATTTATTTAAGCAATTATATGTTAAGAAAATAAAAATAAATTGAAATATCAATAGAAAGGTAAATATGAATAATTTTCACAAAATTAAGTTTCTAGTCATTTGCAGAAATTGTCATTTACAAAAAAATCTTTACTGTCTTTTAGAAAAAACAATACAGCTAATTTGGCACAGACATCATATTAGTAATAGAAAGAACTCTTCTAAACTGATTTCTAGGTTTATAGTTATTTGAATTTAAAATTTTTTAAATTTTTGAGATTCATATAAAATTGAAATATTTCTGGAAGGATAAATTAACAAGAATTGCAATGAACATTTTGAAAAATAGAGTAATTCAGCGACGTAGGTGGTGGATAATCTCAACAGAACAATAAAAACAGAAGACTTTAACAATTACATAAATGCGAGGATAGTAAAATAACAAACATAATTGAAATTTTTTCTCTTTATCATTAAAAATACATTAATTTTGGAATTCCCATTATGCAGTTAGCAGACTCCTTTGGAAATAGGTAATGTCCCCTCTGTGCAGAGCTTTAACCAGGCTAGCCCCATGACACCATGTTGCTATATGCCTCTTCACTGGAGTTTGCCTTTTTTCTCACAAACCATAAAATTCAATCTCTGGAGCTGATTTTGTGCCTTACATTATCCATTTTACAGCTTACAGACCATTTCTCTCACATACATAAAACACCATGCTGGTCCTTTTGTTTCCCATCGTTTAGTCATCTATATAAACACTAGTCACTTGCCCTCATTCACTGGATATTTCAGTACCTGACTCACAGCTTTCCTGTGATCCTGAGGCCATCCAGGATGGTTTTCGTTCCCAAAGATGATCTGCTGAACATCTTAGCCTTTCAATTCGTTAAGTATCTCCTTTTGTCAAAGAAAATTTGTACCACAAAGAATTAAAACAGGCAAGGAGGACTTTATTCAATAACACTGTAATAGGGATCAAGATTTTTACAATGCAGGAGAGAGATTAAACTCAACTCCGTTGAAACAGAAGGTGAGAGAGTGTTTAAGCACTTGGGGTGAGCTAGTAGTGGGAAAGTGCTGGGAAACAGGAGGTTTCTGGCACTGATCAGTGCGATTAGGCCATCTCTACTTCCTAATTGGCACCTATGGAAGTCAGGTTTCTACCCTCCAGAAAGGACTGGGAGATAGGGGCTCTACCTTTCGTTATGATTATATTTTAAAGGAATGGCTATCGAGTCCTTGAGAAAGACATTTCTGGCTTGTAAAACTGGCACATAGTGGAGAGAAGATTTACATCTCAAAAGAGTACAGAAAAAATTTACAATTGCAAGTTTTCTAAAGTAAATGCTCTCAGAAAATGGAGATCAAGGGCCTACAGTTAGGAAGAAACCTGTCTAAATTTTAGTCACGCCAAGGGAAATGTTAAAGCCTTCTTGATCATTCTACTATGACTATAATTACAGCTAAATTTATCTAAACTAGTTGTGCATTCGGGTGTTACATCAGTTCAACTGTTGAAGGAAAAGAGGGTCCTTGGCTTCACGGAGGAAAGAATTCACACATGTACTGGTATAGAGTTTAAAGTAAAAGTGAATTCATTTAACAGAGAGTAAGAAAAGATGGGCCGTTTCTCAGACAGGGTGGCGATGTCTAATCGCTGGTGACAGACAGACCCCCTCCACCTCCCAGGCTAGCATTTACATGTGTTTTCAGCTGCCATGGAAAATTCATTGGTATGGGGAGAAAGGAGCATAGCAGAACAATAGTAAGTTTATCTTTAACTTCAGTAAGATGCAAGAATAGGGGCAGGTTTGTCTTTAACTCTGGTAAAGCACAATCCTCGTTTTGTTTCTGTGGGCTTAACTATGGGGATGGTCCTCGTGGAATCTCATCTTCCAGAGAGATTGCTTCCACAGTCGTTGATCAACAACTGCCTGAGTTCTCTGTCATGGAGCATGTAGGCAGCAGGCTTGGAATCCAACCTCTTAATTCCTTCCTCTGCAAAAATAGTCCTGGTGTCCCATCCCTATGTTACTATGAGTTGGTATACAAAGGAAGTAGAGGCCTTGTAGCCCAGAAACAGAGCCTCTATTATGAGAGAGAGAGGGGGGGGGGGGGGAGATACCAGGTTCCCTGCAAAGCATGAAAGGTTCACACTATCCCTCAGAAGAGTGCACACCCCTTGTACTTTCATAATTTCCTTCTCTATATCTCTTTCTTCTTTTGGAGGTTTTGAACTATGGGAGTGACATTTTTGTCTTAATCTATGTTCATTGTTAAGTCATATCTCTCTTAAATGAGAAACATACTGTGCCCATTTAAACTCCAATCAGATTAAAGGTCAGGGAAGCCTTTTTGGGTGGAGTAGGAGAAGTGATGGAAGAAAGGCTATACACATATTTTCTACCTCCCTGTGTTTTTACTGCAGCTTTTTATAGGAATATCTGTAGCAATAGCACCACAGAGATAGGAAGAATCTAGACTTTATCAAGTGTTACTCTGTGATTTCTCATCTTAGTGAAAATAGCTCACTGCTTTAAAGGACCATCAGGGATAAAGCTTGCACATTAGTTTTGATCCTTAGATAATGGATTCTTCTAACTCCAGAGTAGCAACTTTACCAATCTTCAATTATTATTCTTTTCCAGACTGTGACAAAGACATGCTGATCAACATTCTAACTCAACGGTGTAACGCACAGAGGCTGATGGTTGCGGAGGCATACCAGAGCATGTACGGCCGGGTAGGTCTCTTCTTCCTGACCTGTGTATTCCTAGGGCAAACTCCTAGGAAGTGACAGCCCTCTCAGAGAACAGGTTCTGTTTTTCCTTTTCAGTCTCACAAATCACAAAGATTTCAGACTTCACTGTAAGTCAGAAACAGTTCCTATGTCTCTTAACATGCTTCAAGGAATAAGAAAGATATGTCATCAAATATCTGTATACAAGGTATGTTCACACGCACAGTGATACCACCAGTCCTTTCTCAAAAATCATTCTTCATAAAACGAAACTTCTGCTAGCTTTACACTCTGCTTGGTCCAATTAAGCTGAAAACATTGCACCAGAAGCATCCCTGTGTCAAGCTTTTGGGAAGGTGTAGAAAGAACCAATGATCATTAGTTCAAAAGTAAGATCTTTTCCTGCAATCTCCACTGCTCATCGCCTAACTCTCAGCCAAAGTGATGTCTCTACGAGCTTTTCTTTCCACAGCATGCAGTTAAATAGACCATTAAAAAAGAATGGCAGTTAAAAATAGTTTAAGGCCATAAAATTATCCATAGTGTTTTAAAGTAATCACATTCTAATTTCAAGCAAGTGCCATTAAAGGTTCCTTTCATTTGTTATGCATTTAAACCACAGATTCAGAATAAAAACTCTTTGGGCCAGAAGGGCCTGAACTACCAATTACTTTGTCAACTGAGCATTATCAACGAAACTCTATCATAAAACTCTTCTCTATAGTTAGTCCATATAAATAAATACACTTCATCTCTAAACCATGGTCTTTGAATAGCTATATATAACACATGAAATAAAGCACAGCCCTCTGTTTTAGATGAATTATCCAAAAAACCAAAACTACTATGAAATTAGTTGAATTAGGCCATAGAAGAAAACGAGTTATGCTTTTTCTTTTTTTTAATACAGATAAAACTGTTACCTTAGCCTATGTTCCTTTGACACCAGTGCTAGTTTTCTTTCAAAAGAGAATGTAAAAACTATAAAAGTTGTAGCATTAGTAATCTGGTATTATTTTATTATGCATACTGCTACAATGAAGGTTATTTTTCAGTAATTTTTTCAACCAAAAGGCTCACATACATCTTTGCCTTTTATACATCACATTAATATAGGTTAAAGCATTACTTTATCAATCTTTACATTATACTAAAACAGATGAAAACAATTAAGAAATGAGGTACTAACAAACTCAAGAAATGTAAAAATCATTTAACAATTTATACTCTAGTGAAGCACCTTTCACTAAACACATAAGGTCTCAAAGTTTGTTAAACTCAAACTTTTGCCCAACAATCCATACACATGGAAAAGCATGGCTACTATACTCAAGTGCACACCAGCTGGACGATAGGGAGTCATGCTGGCCCCTTTCCTCTGACATGCCCTTCTCATAAGGTCAGTGACCAAACCTTATCAATTATTTTTCCACTCACATTTCTCCTTTTGCCCTCATTTACAGTCTTCATTCAGACTGTCATCACTGGAGGCCCACACTTAATGGTGAGCCTTCTCGCTGGACCTGCGACTCCCAGTCACTTCCCACTGTGGTCTCTCCACACTGTAGCCAGAATGGTTCCACATCTAAATTTCCCCTCTCCCACTCTAATCCCTGAATGTTTAATCATATCCCTGGCTCCCAAATATCCATAATGTCCCAGAATAAATCCAAATGCCTGCCCAGGGTATACAAGGCCTTGCTTGCTGTGGTTCTGCTCTCCCCTTCCTTCACATACTGTCAACCACAGCCAAAGGGAACTTGTGGTTCTACAACCTAATGCACCACTGCTCCCTCCCCTTCCGTCACAGTGTTTCATCTTTCATCAAAGGCCTGATTCTCACTCCACACACTGCACACTTACTCATCTTCCCAGACACTGAACACGTTTCCTGACACCACTACTCCCCAAAAATTGTGGAAGAGACTTAAGCTATTGCTGCATCCATGTAACTTCTCCTTGGTACCTGGTGACACATGATGAGCTTTTTACACCTTGGTTTCCCCATACCAGGGTCTAAATCCTTGAAAGCTGGAATACATCATGTTCATCCCTAGAGTTTAGCACAAAAGTCTGTCTTATACACTAAGATTGTTTTCTTGATGTTTGTTGAATGACAATGTGAAGACATAACTGAAGAATAAGGGAATCTCGGGAATTATATTCTGCTTACTTGATTTTTTTCTTTTAAATGAAAGGGAAAAGGGAAACATCTCTTTATTATCCACTTTATAGTTAAAATGAAAGTTCATAAATTGTTTAAATGGCTTTCCCCTCATTCCCTGCTCTAGCTGCTCCCAGGTGAATCTGCCTGACCTTCACTCAGGGCTCCTCGACCTCCCCTGCTGCTCACCTTCAGAATTACTTTCATTTCACCAAGGTGAATCTTCTGCTGCTTTTCCCTTCCTGTGGCAGGAGTTTATAGATTTCCTGTATCTTACTCATTGATATTTTTATTTTTTATTCACATGGATAATCACGATTTGACAGAATTATCTTTTTAGCTGCTAAGTAAAGTGCTCCCCAAATACTTATTACTTGATACTTAATGTTAATGAAGACCTGCTGAATTCCATGTACAACTTTGCTCATCCAAAGCAGAGACTAATCCCTAGACTCAAATGAAAAGCCCTTTGGAATGCTTGGTTGACATATTTATCAATATAATTAATGAGGTCACTCCTGATCTCCCACACCAAAGAAAGTGCTATTCTATTGACAGGGCAATGAAAGCAAGAGAACAATGAAATGCCTCTGAGGCTGGGCAGAGAAACTATCCATACCTGATGAGGATGGCAATCAATGTTTCCTGAAGGAGTTCAAATTCAGCATTGAAGCAATTTGTTTACCGAGTTTTCATTTAAAACAGGATGATCAGCTCTAAAACACCCTGGCATTGGGAATCCATTAACCCTGTGGGGTTGGTTATGTAAGTTAGTGCAGACGTTGACTTGCCCCAAATTACACCAAGTTAAAACTTGAACCAAGGTTATCTGACCCTTCATCAAGTCTTCCAAAGCTTCTCAATAATGCCTGTTGTTCTCAACTGAATAAAAATCAATCTACCAAAGGCAGGTCTTTATATAGCTAACTCCCTCATACCCTTTAAGGCTTTACTCAATGTCAACTACTCTACTGACTGCCCTATTTGAAACTGTCACACACCCCAAGCCTAGGCCAGCACTTTACATCTCTTCTGCTGGCTCCTTTGCCTTTCCAAAGTAACACTTACTACCTTCTAACGTAATACCTAATTCATTTACATATTATAATTAGTATGGAGTTCACCACTTCCCTCTAGAACACAAGCCCCACTAGGGGCAAAATCTTTGTTTTGTTCTCTTATGTGTCCCCAGCACTTACAGCAGTGGCAGGCACACAGCTGCTATTAGACTGAATTGTGTCCCTTCAAAATTTATATGAAGGCCTAACCCACAATGTGACTATTTGGAGACAGAGTGTTTAAGGAGATGATTCACGTTAGATGAGGTCATAAGGTTGGGGCCCCTAATCTAATCTGATAAGACTGGTGTCTTTATAAGAACAGGAAGAGCTACCAGGGGTACATGCACAGAGGAAAGGCCATGTTAGGACACAAGAAGAAGGTGGCCAGCGGTAAGCCAGGAAAAGAGGCCTCACTGGAAACCAACCCTGGTGACACCCTGATCTTGGAGTTTCAGACTCCAGACTGTGAGAAAATAAATTTCTGTTGTTTAAACCACCCAATGTGTGGTATGGCAGCCCAAGCAGACTAATGCAGTTGGTACTGAATAAAGCATGCAGAGTTCAAGTTCATTCTTCAAATCCAGGTTGTTCTCATAACATTATTTTTTTTCCTATCACCTCTCAGTTTCATGGTTAAAAATACTGATCTTGAAATATCAACATATCTAGGAAGAGCTGGCTATAAAATTGACTTACCTACTTTAGAGGTAGAATTATCATGTCCCCAGAACTAATAATAGGTATTGTATCTTCTCCTCTATATTCACTTTTAGTTTAGAAGTGATGGAGTAGAGATAGTTTTAACCTCAAAGGATGAATTTTATTATACAGTTTATCACAGATCAATTCTATAAGAATGAATGACATAATTTAAAATGGTACAACCAACTTATCCTTCAAATACACTATGGGTTAAATATGCTACCTTTAGTGAAACTGGGAACTTAACTATCAAAATAATAATAATAATTTATTTCAAAAAGATTTTCTATAGAATTACTCAAGGTTTTATAGATTTTGTAACCCCCTGTATATGCTTGTTAAGCCTGAAGAATTATTTCTTTTTAACATAACACATATAGTCTCTGCCAGAGAGGGAGGGAGGAGTAGTGGGAGAAACACAACTCAACCCTGCTCAAGCTGGGCCTCTTCAAAACATTCTTTAAAGCACTTGTATAAATTTATACTCCCACATGCAATGTGTAATGGTTCCCATTTAATTTTCCTGAAATTCTCAGAAAACTTCTTAGGTTTTGACCAATCTTACAGATGTAAATGAAATCTCATCATGGTTTTAACTTGCATTTACCCTAATAGCATATAATGTTGAGCATCTTCTCAAATGTTTCTTTTATATTGTGGTTTCTACTTCTTTTAAGTTAACTCTTTATATTCTTTGTGTATTTTTCTTTCAGTAGCTTGTCATTTCCTTAGTAATGATTTAAATATTAGTCACATCTTGCACATGTAGACTGAAAATATATCCCCCAAACATTAATTTTACACTATCTTGTACAACCTTGTGTCAAGAACTATGATGGGTATGAGACTTTAATGTATTTATAAGATAGTAAATTAACCAGCCAAGATAACACAGATACTGGTAGAAGACAGGTGACTCCTGGGTCAAAGATAAAAGACAGTTTACAACTCACAGTAATGGCAATAGCCAGAGTGTGAGAATTTCTGCAACAGTTCTCCAAGCCTCAATGCCACAGGCGAATGGAAAGATGATCAACTAACACCTATGCACGCAGAGGGCTGCAATGCAATGGAAAAACCGTGAGATTAGACATCTGAATCACTTATAATGGGCAGGATGCATAGGGAGACACTCTACTTTCTGATGCTATTCACCACACAAGCATCTTTGGAAAGGTAATTCAGAACATCGGGCTGCCAGTGGCTCAGTCTGAATAACATCTGGAAACATAACACCTACAGAAAAATGTCTCCCAACAATATCACCCCTCATTTCTATGGCACTTTCTCTATTGACTTTTTTTTTTTCTATGAGCACATCAATCCCTAAGCCATTTCTATTATTGTGACCAACAAAAGCTGAGACGAAATCCATCAATGTGTCTCACACAGCATTTAATTATCAAAGGACACCAAGCAGCAGGGGGAGGTCAATTGGCAGTATTGATCCCAACCATGCCCCCACGGGGGCCTGGACCCAATAAGCTGAACAAGATCCATAAATCATCGGGGCCTATCTTAAAAAGCTGAGTGGATGTCTCTTTAAGTTTTAGTAATGACCTTTCCACTTGATTTGAAGTTTTCATCTCAATAGAGCAGGATGTATTGGTGATGACACAGACTTCACCTTGGCCCACAAGGAGAAATTCTAGGGTGAGTCTATCATCCATAACAGTCCTGGCCAGTGAACTGAGGCTGTTCTGAATACCTTCCAGGGCCAAAGTGGTGTGATCAGACCTTCCCTTCCCAGGTGCCAAGGTTACTGTTCTTGTTCCATTACTAGAAAATTAATCTAGCAGCTATGACTTCATCATTTTCCCTATTATTTCCAACTTGCACCCATAACTTTCTTTTGGAAAGGTCAGGTGCAGGAGGGACAATGGCATTTCAATAAAATTTCAAGGAAGTCTTTGTATTGCCCACACAGGCAGTGTACTCAAGCAGTCATTATCCTTATGACCTACAACTATGAGGGTCCAGAAATAACTCGGGTAGATAAACCAGACTGTGTGAAGTCCTATGCCCCCTTTTGGGTAGGCTGCCCCCATGGAGTAGACCACCCAGTATATTCTGAGGTTGGCAAAGTTAGGAGAAAAAAAGTATCACCATGCCCAGGAACAGTCAGGATAGACTCCCCAATCTGCGAAATACATCTACATAACTGAAGGAAAACTCTGGTTCTTCTCTACAGTCACACAATCCAACACTCTGACACCAAATGTGTGGAGTTCTTGTCCTCAAAGAAAAAGTTCTGATACTAACTACCCCAAAATCACCACAAACACCACAGATTAAAGGCTCAGTCTCACAAGACTGCCTCCCACCACTTTACATGCCAATACAAGTCCCAGATTGTCACCTGTACTTCTGACTGCCTGGCTATAAGTCAGGGGTTTTCATAAACCCACTCCTTGCAAAAAATAATTGCTAGAATAGATCACAGAACTCAGGGAAGGGGTGTACCTACCATACTGGTTTATTACAGAGGATACAACTCTTGTACTGGGTATGGTATGCAGGAATAGGTGCAGAGCTTTTGTGCCTTCTCTGGGTGTGTCACCTTGATGTGATCACCACCCTGGTTGCACCCAAATCTCTTTAGTCAGAATTCTTACAGAGGGGCTCTTGAGCCACTCTCCTTGCTTGAACCCACTCCTACCTCTTAGGAGTGTACTTTCTCTTCAATAAACTATCCTTTGTTTCACCTCTAAAAAAAAAAAAGAATTCTTACGGAGGCTTCATTTCATAGGCATGATTGATGAACCCACTGGTCATCGGTGACTAACTCAGTCTCCAGCTCTTCTTTCCTCCCTAAAGATCAGGGACAGGATGGGTGGTTCCAACCACATAATCACAAGGTTGGTTCCTCTGGCATAAATTTAAGGTATAGTTTAAATGGGCTCTTATGAATAACAACAGATGCTCCTTTCACTTCTACTACTCAGAATACTACAAGGTTTTAACAGCTCTGTGCAAGGAACCAGGGATAAAGACCAGAAATATACTATTTTTATTATATCACAGTAATTCTGCCCCTTCATCATGCTCATTACCCAGGAGGGACGAAGCCATGTATTAATACCTCAGCAGGGGGTAGAGGAGAGAGTCAGAAATCTTACTGAGTTGATCATTTATCACTAGTACCAGAAGCTTATGGATGGTGGGGAGCATGAACGATCCATCAAAAACCTTAACTAGTGGTCTATTGTTGAGTGGCTTTTGTAATAAAAACAACACAGTAAGTAGTCTGGACAGCCAAATACATGACAGGGATTAATTTCAAGGACCACATGGTATGTCCAGAGTCAGCTGATTGAATAGGAACAGCAGTACCATAACTTGAGAAAGTGTCTGCAGTTGTGAGGACTATTAGTAGCCCTAAGACAGGATCCAAGTCTGACTCAGCCCATCTGTCGAGGCTGTGCAGGAGCCACGCGCTATGAACTTCACCACGAATACAGCAAGGCGATTTTTGACTGGAGTCACAAAGCTGGCAAGCAGTGGTGATCTTGGCATCAGAGACATAGAATACTTTATACATGCCCAGTTTGTGATGGTTTATGACATAAACTGGTAACACCAGTAACAATGATATAATGTGGACACTGCAGGCTTGATCAGCAGCTGAATGCCAGTTGGTCTCATCAGGGAATAAGCTCTTACTGTGGACATATACAGTAATGACACAAAAGTTCCTATCAGCAGCAACAGTTTGTTTGCACAGATAATGAAAAGTAATGAAAAGTAATCCCTTTTTCATATGCAATCTGTACTTCTCCAAGTGTTAAACCAAAGAGATAGTTCTAACAGCCCAAGAGTGAGTAAAAAGATAAAGGAGACTGAGTCCTGGCCAGAACTATGAGGACAGCCTTGATTTCTGCCACGAAACAGAAGTCGGCCGTTCTTGGTTCTGCACCGCTGTTGCTGAGTGAAACAGCCACAGCGGCCCAGTGGACATCGGGTTTCAGGGTGTCTGAACCATCAGTGAACCAGGTCAAGGCATCTAGGGCAACTGATTGAGGTCTCCACTGATTTAGCAGCTTGTTTCAAGCAGCAGAGTAGGAGTTAAAGTTTTTCTGAAAGAAACAGCTGCTGTTCTTAATGTAAAGGCAAAATGTTCCTGGGGCCAGGCCAGCTGTCTCCTTTAGTGTGCCATCTCCTTTCGCTAAGTGAGACTTGTTGATTTCTCTCAGCCTTGCTAGTCATTGAGCCCCAGATGTCCCACCAAAATGGGACTATCAGGCACAACAGTCATAAGTCACCATATGAGATCAGGTATTTATTCCCATAAGAGTTCAGGAGCAAGCCAAGAGCTGCTTTTCAAAAGTACCTGGAAGTTGCATGAGAAAGATAACAAGTTTGAAACACCGAGTGGCACTTCTGTGAGGCTGCCTCCTCTTGCCACAGGTTCTAATCTGCAAAGCACGTGTCACGGAGGCTTTAGCAGAAAGTGATCATTGGGTTATGGGGCCTTCCCTACGTGGCTACAGGTAGAAGCACTTCCCTATATGTGGCTCTTTTCCTATCATAAGCATCCCCTTTGGTACGTGGACCTTCCACGGTACAATGAGTTACCGCCCCTTACTCCCAACACTGTTCAAGGATCAACTGTTTCTTGTCATAGCTCACACGTTTACTAAGGGTAGATAATCCTTTGAAGGGGACAACCTCTTATAAGAGGTTTCAGACATAGGTCCCTGTGTTACACTGGCCCTATACATGTTCACCTGCCCTCATATAATGTCCCACACTGGGCAGTGAAACTCAAAACAACTAATTCCAATCCCACCTCTACTCTCCCCAGTCACCTGCAAGGTCACCGCCAAGGTCAGCTCATTTGCTTATCCTCTGGTTTTCATTTATCCCCTGGTTTTTACACCCAAGGATTTCTCTTTCTTTTGAGATCAAGTATACTGTTGTTTTGGAGGGGGAGAAATTTAGCTTTAATAAACTGATTCCCCAGAAGACGAAAACTATTATTATCAGGCAAAAATTTACAATTCAAATTTCCATTGAGAAGTGAATCATTAAATAAACTATGAAAACATCTATAAAGTGGAGCTGTTCAAAAGAATGTTCACGTACACTGTAAAGTGACAAAGCAGCTCGCACAAATGTTTCTATAATATAAAATTGTGCAACTATTTACACAATAAGTATTGGGTAGAATTAAATAAAGTCTAAGTTACACTTTATATGGGCCTACATCACTGAGTGTTTAGACAGCAAGTATTATTTTTTAGAAAAAGGCATGTAAGTTAAAAGCATACAAAACTGTTCCCTGAGCATATCCAGACATGCAAAATGTTAGTTATACTTTTCACTTCTTGCCCCTAATTACACATAATTAGATAAAGGAAAGAAGAACAAGGGAGAAACTGCCATTTTAATTTCAGTTTTAATGGAGTGGTCAGAAGAGCTGCCACTTGGGTAATCTGCAGTTTCATCAGCGGCATAGAAGAACTCAGTATGAAGAGCAAGTACTCATTAGCTTAATGCAAGGCCAAGCTGCGATTCCCACAGAGTCCCTTTAAGGCAAGTCTTTGGCAAACAACACAGGGGCAGTCAGGCTGGGGAAAGTCACACTCCAAAGGCTGCCTCTGCAAAGTTATTTATATAACTCTGAATGAGAATTTAAGACGCTAATTTGAGAACCTATTTGAAGGTTCCTCCTTGAACTTGCAAAGTTTAGCTATTTAAACATATTATTCAATATTTATCTTTCCAACTCAAAGTAATGTTTCCCTGATAGCCTGACAATAATATATTATTTCTACTGCTATAGCACTTAGCACTTTTAGTATTGCAGGGAAACTGTAATTCCTGTGTTTCTGCCCCCTCTGCTAAATAAAACTGCTTAAGGATAGGGATTTTTGTTTATCTCTGAACAGCCAAGGATGACTCCACACAAATAACTGCTGACTTACAAGGGTCCTCATTCATTCATTTATTTTATGCCGATTTTGTAAGTACTTACTATGTAGCAGACACAGTTGTGTGGGCCTGGGAAAGAGCCATGAACAAAAGAAGCCAAAGTCCCTGCCATGATGGAGCTTACATTCTACCTGGGTGAGACAGATAAAAATTAGTAAAATGTGCCAGGTTAGCAGGTAATAAATGCTGTAGGGGGAAAAATAAAAGAAGCCTGGTGAGGAACAAAGGGAGTGTTGGGGGACCAGGTGTAATAAACAGTGTGATACAGCCAAGCTTCATGAAGAAGGCATGAATATCCAGAGAAAGAACATTCAAGGGAGAATGGAGGGATTGGAGCAGGTCTGCTCTTCCAGAATCAGGAGTAAGTCCGCTGCAGGTGGCATAGTGAAGTAAGGAGCAAGGAGAAGAGTAGTAGGAGGTGACTGCAGAGGAGTGACCAAGAACATGGCATGTACCTTGTGAACCTCAGTAAGAACTTGGACACTTGTGCGGAATAAAACACCTGGCACATTTGCTTTATCCTTCGATCGACCACACAAAAGTCACTGTAGTTCATCTCAGAGTGAAAGTGGGAAAGGGCATTCTGAGCACAGAAGTGACTAATCTGATATGTCTTTTAGAGGATCACATGGTCAGATGTGCTAAGGGGAGACGGTAGGGCGCAAGGACAGAAGGGAGACGCATTTAAAGGCTATTACATTAGCATAGAAGGGTGATGGTGGTGGCCTGGACAAGGGATGAAGTAAGAAATCAGTTTCTGGGTGTATTTGTAAGTTAGAGACAATTAGAATTTACTGACACTTGGATATTGTAAAGTTGAGAAATACAGTATAATAGATAAACTTCTGAGGTGGAGGGAGAGAGAGCAAGAGAGAGAGAAAGTGAAGAGACAGGGGCGTAATCTAGCATCAGCCATTTTTGATCTGCAGTAAATTACTTTGGGGGGGGGGCGGGGAAGAGACATTTTTGAGTGCCTAATATGTGCCAGAAAATATTTTAAGAATTTCACCTAGGTTAAATATTTTTATACTTAGACCAAGCCTCTGAGGTAGGTGCTGTTATTATTTGCACTTTACAGGTAGGGAAGCAGACACAAACAGGTGAAGTGACGACCTGTAATCTCACAGCTGGTAGTTTGCACAGCCAGAATTCACGCCTAAATACTCCACCTCCAGGACCTGTACACTCTAACAGCATTACATGATATCTGATACTGTTTCTTCCACTGAAATTATATAATTTCATTGAAACCTTTTATAAAATCAGTTTACTGTAGCCACGTACACACGTACACACACACACACACACACACACACGCACGCACACCCACCCACGCACGCGCAAGCACACCTGAGTTACAAAACAAAGATGTACCAGCGCCATCTAGTGGCAATCCTAACCTCAGTCTACAGTGGAATACACAGAGGTGTTCAGCAAGCAGTACTAGCAAAGTAAACGAAGATATTGTTAGATGTTTGAGAAGGGCAGTGATCAAAAAAATGAGAATAGAAGACATTTGCAATGCCCAGATAACCTTCAGCTTGAACAATTCCTTGATCCTTTAACTATCAGTAAACTAGGGGTTTTCTCTTTCAGTCATTTTTTTATTCCTTCACTTGTTTATACTCTGCGTATTTTGTACACACAGCACTGTGCTAGAGCTCAATGATGAATTCAGGAAAATTTATGAGAAAGTTCATGTCCTGCTAGACTTTGGGGGGGAAATAAATGCAAATAATATGGTCATTAAAATCTAGTGTAATAAATGTGAAAATAGAGCAGTGCTGGCACAGAAATAATCAACTTCACTAAGAATTAAAGGAAGGCTCATAAAACAAGTAATGCTAATTATTTCTACCTTTCCATCAACTGCCAAGTACCATTTTTGATGCATTTGCATTTAAACCTTCAAAGCACTGCCACTAAATTTAAGTGTCCATAAATGCTATGTTCACCACCTATATGTTATGTTCATCACCTTGCTGATATATGACTAGCAGCTGTCTATGGCCTACATAACATAAAAGAGAGATGAGAAGACCAAAATACTTGATTTAAAATCCAGGCTCCATCACTTGCTTGTTAAATTATATGGAACTTGCTACTTAAACTCTATGTGCCAGTTTCCTCATCTATATAGTGATATGGTTATAAGTCCTAATTCATAGGGTTGTTGTAATGAATTATTGCAGTTACTCTAATACTCTGAATCCTTTCTGACAGGCAGTGAAGAATAAATATTAGTGGATATTATTATCATTACATCCTTTGGCCTGACATGTTTGAATTTCCATTATTAGGGTCTTTCTGCTCTATACTAGAATGGACATAGGAATATCTGACATCCAAAGTTTCTTTTAAAACATACAGATTTCAAATCAATTCAATATTTATTTAGAGCTGGGTTATCCCTTTCATACACATATTCTACTCTAAGGAAGACCAGGGCCTTCCTTAAATATTGTCTCTTCTTGATATCTCCTATGCCTTTGCCTAACTAAACCCCACCTCATCTTTCAAGGTTTAGCTCATATCTACACTTTCCATGAACCCTAATTTTATTCATGTTATCTCTCTTTTATGAATTTCTATGATTCTACGAGCCTCAAAGTAGTGCCCATAAGAGACTCATTTTGGCTTTAATAATACACATATACTAAATTATAGCTTTGCCTGAAGTATGTATATACTATTTCTTCCACTTCAGTGAGGCTCAGTTGGAGTAAAAGAACGAGCATCCTACCTCCAAACAGGATATTATATTAAACTCATCTGAATAACATTACAAACTCTTCCTCCCACCTACAATTCCCACATGGTCCCCAAGCCCTATGAAAGAATCATTACTTTATGGCACCAATATTAATGTGGAGTATACAATTTTCCTAAAGTATGCTAGGAAAAAAATGCTGAGAACTATAAATTAGAAGACATCTGATTCCTTTCAAAGAGATTTTTCAAAACTTTTTACATGGGAGTGTCCATTAGAAAAGAAATAATTGTTGTATCCTAGACTTTTAAAACAACAAAATAACTAGCTGGAAACTATTTAAGGAAATAATTCTAAGGGCACAAGTTTTTTCTGTTTATTTCTTTTTTCTTTGCTTTTTTTCTCACAAGTTTTTTCTTATATAAAAGATATCACATTTTGAAATTTTAAAAGGGATAGACATAAAGTTAAAATAGGTAATATTAATTACGGTCCATATCGCTTGGTGACACATATTGAGAAAACCATTATTTTGAGAGGTGATCATTATTTGATGAATTAACGGAACATAGGCTGAGTTCCCTTGTCACCAAAAGTTGTCCTAGTCCCGGAGTTCCCACAAAAGCAAAGATCCACATCACACAATGGGGCGGTGTAGGTCTAACAGACAACTTCTCTCCAAATGGATCTTCCAGTCCTTTCAGACGGCCTGACTCACCCGACAAACGCAAACACCCAGACACGGACACAGAATCAGACAGGATTAGTCCTGACCCTGCTGAACCTGCGCTTCTCCTTTTTATTATTATTATTATTATTTTTGGTGTGTGGGTAGTTCCCTGGCTGGGAATCGAACCCAGGCCGCAGCATAGACAGCGTCAGCGGCGAAGCCTTAAACCACTACACCATCAGGGAACTCCGTGTGCTTCTTTTTTATCAACTAACTTACCTTCGTGAGTGGTGTGGAAGTCAGGGTTTTCCCGAGAAACATAACCAGAGTATGCACATGCACCTGGACATCCTTGCTGGATGGCCTTACGGAGCACCCGGGCCTGGGACACAGAGCCTCCGCACTGACGCACACAGGTGTTTCTCGTGACAGAAATCCCGCGCGCGTCTCGTAGAACTCTCTAGAACCCGCGTGACTGGGCTTCCGCTGGGAAGAGTAAGGTCCCGCGGCTGTGCTGCAGGCCCGGCCCGATTCGGCCATTCGGCTACTACTGATGCTCAGCGCATGCCGGCCCATCATCCTCCTTCTGTGCCTCCACACACCCAAAACAAAAACAAACAAACAACAAAACCCTCACAATTTCTCTGTTTCTTTTCTTCATATATCTACCTATATCTATCATAGATACAAATATACAGAAAGATTTTAAGGAATTACCTCACCAGAGTAGAGTAGGCTCATAGGCTGGGGACTCCAGGAGGAGTTGCCGGTTTAGTTTCAAAGACGGTCTGCGGGCGGAAGTCTCTCCTCTAGAGGGAGGTCAGTCTATTGCTATTAAGACCTTCAGCTGACTGAATGAAGTCTACTCGCATTATGGAGAAGAATGTACTTGATTCCAAGTCTACTGATTTAAATGTTTATCTCATTTTAAAAAATATCTTCACAGAAACATCTAGAATAACGTTTGACCCAAATAGCTGGGTTCTATGACTTAGTCATGTTGACTCATAAAATGAACTATCACAATGGGTTTCTCTGTCTCATCACAATGCTACTTGTCCTTCCTTGTCTAAACATGTCTCGCTTTCCTAATCCTAGAAATCCATTCTGATCTGAATTATTTTTACCCTCTTGTACTACTGCTTTGAGGTCTATAATGTGAAAATGCCTTAGAAATTATATTAATTATATTAACTTACGTTTTACTTATGTTGTCCCTGGGTTTGTGCAACATGAATCTCCTTAAAAATAGACTCTCTTGTATCTCTTCCACACTTATCACCATGGCTGGGAAGCAGTATTAAATAAATACCTGCTAAGTAACTGCAACCTTTCATTCAAAAATATTCATCGAGCTCTTGCAAACATGAGAATATAAGATTTATAAGATCATATGTTCATATGTTTTATTTATTGCTGTAGCCCCAGTACCTAGAACAGTGCCTGGCTCATAACAGCACCTTAACAATCATTTGAAAAAGGAATTAGAAAAAATCAATGGCAAAGAATGAGGGTACTCATAGAACATAAGTTTTATGAAAGAGGAGATTTTATGCTTCTTATACATATTACAAGCATCTGACAACTCTGGACATAGGTGCTCATTAAATTAATTGCATTGACCCTAGCAAAAATTTAACAGATGCTCTGTATTATTAACTACCACTATGTGGATGAAATTGAATGCCTTTACTACATGAAAAGGAAAATAAAAGTATAGGAAAGGTGCTTTCAGATTACATTAAATAAAATAAAAATTATAATTATTTTGTTTTTATTCTTTTAAAGCTTATGTCTTACTGGGATCTTTCATTTGAATTTTATTATTGAACTATCTCAGATCTAAAATAATGCATATGTTAAAGTAAAATTGAATATGCTCTATACATTTTAGCAAAAAATGATACATTTTAAACATCTTTCAGGTATTTTTGTAACTCTACAAAAGATAAACAACATACAAATGCTGTCCAGAAAAAAGCCAGCCATGAATGGCTCTATTTTTCATATTACATGGCTGGATACTTTCCAGACAGCCCTCACATATGCTTTCAAATATTCACTCTAGTAAAAAAAGTCAAAATAAAATGATAAATTTCCTACTTTTATATCTGTCTTCCAAGAACAAAAACGTCAATATTTTAAATAAAGGTATTAATGTGGCAATTTGAAGAAAGCACCCAAATTATTTAAATTATTTACACTAGGCTTTTGGCAGTAGTATAACTAGGAACTCCCAGCTAAGATAGACTGCTACAATATAGGATTTATTTTATTTTATTTTATTTTATTTTATTTAAGGACTAATGTTTCATTAATTCTATACAAAACTAAAAATTCCTCTAAAATGTTTTTAGATTTCAACTTTTATTTATTTTCATAATGAGGTCAAAAGAGGTTTGGTGTTGAAATTAGGGAAAGAATATTGTTCTATCGTTTATGTGACCACAATGTTCATACAGATGACATCTCATGAAGAGATGTGATTGTATCAGTCATTTTTGAATCCTGAAGTCCATCATCTCATGTCATATGTGTATATATGCATAAATCAAAACCACAATTGTTATGTGGAATGACATGGAAAAAGACATTTTACTAGAAGACTTTCTGCAATTTTCTCATTTCTCTTGTAAAATGAATAACTTATGCAATGAAAGTATTTATTTTTCCCTACATAGGACCTGATTGGTGACCTGAAAGAGAAGCTTTCACATCACTTCAAAGATGTTATGGTTGGTCTCATGTACCCACCACCATCTTATGATGCTCATGAACTCTGGCATGCTATGAAGGTAGTGGTCTGATGCAAAAATATACCTGTAACAGGTACAGGCTGATATTTCAGTAGAGAAAGAACTGTTCTGTGATGTTGCTACATGTGGTCAGGGAAGGGGAGGAAATGTCTGAACAAAGATAAAACAATGGAAATGCTGTTAGGAAGAGGGGGGTTAGCCTATTCTTTTGTTGTACAAACTCAGACTCATTGGCTCTCCCAGCTACCAAAAGGAAAAAGTAAATAAGATTCAGGGTCTATTCAGATTTGTCTCTCCCCAGTAAGTATTCATATATTAAGGGGAAATATTATGTCACGTGAACCTCTTTAAATTATTTATAAAAATTGGGCTCATTAAATAAAAAAAAGTACTGAGTCAGAAGCAAAATATAAATGGCATTTATTTAGATATTTTTGTGATCTTTAGTCCTTTACAAAAATAATTTCTCAAATGTATGAAAATTTTACTTCTGAACTATTAGAAACATTCTTTCTCATGGGCAAGTCATTTCTACAAAATCAATTGACTACAGATTTGTTGGCTAGGGATTGGGGATGAAGAGCTTTTTACATCTTTCCAAATGTTGATATAAAACACCTGCAAAACTGTTTAAATCATTCCAGTATGATGACTACCAATGCATATTACCACAATCTGCAAACAATGTGTGACAGGAAAAAAGAAAAACATGTATTTGCAGATCAGAATAGGCATTGTATAAAATTCACAAGTTTCAACTAATTGCTTATTTTTAAAGTTTCCTATGTCAATTTCTACTTCTTGCAAAATTATATGACTAAAAATATGAAAGAAAGTCATATGCGACTGTTTAGATGAAACCATAATATTTTATCAATACCTAACAGAATGGTAAGGATTTCTGAAGCTTTCCTGAAAAAGACATGCTGTCCTTAAAATCACTGTTAGAGAAGAATATACGTGTATGGTTGTGAGAGACTATAGAAACTACCCAGTCCAAAGGTTTAGGCAAATGGTACAAAATTCCACATCTACGGAGAGGCAGGGAGAGGTCCCTGAAACATTCTTGAGAAATTAGGAGAATCAGGTTGTAATTCAGCTTGTCAAAGAACCGATTTCCTAGCAGAAAAAAAAAAAAAAAAAAAAAAAAAAAGAACCCGGTGTCATGAGCATTGTTTAAACATCTTTTTCTCCATATTATGTTGAAATGCTTATGCTGTTTTATCCAAATGAAAGAATAGAGTTTCAGATAATGTTATCTTCTCAGGGCCAACAGATGGTAAATAACAAAGCCAGAACTGAATTGGGCCTATCTTGATCCCAAACAGGTTTCCATGCCCCTCGGCCAGCTCTCAGAATTTGAGGAATGCTTTATCCCTTTCTGGGATACACTATTATTCCCAATACAAATGCCTTTCTATTTCTCTCTTTCTCTCTCTCCAGGGAGAAGGCACTGGAGAGAATTGCCTCATTGATATATTAGCTTCAAGAACAAATGGAGAAATTGTCCAGATGCGAGAAGCCTACTGTTTCCGTAAGGAAACATTCACATGCACATGTATTTTACACACATATCAACTTTATACGTTTCAAATAACACAAAAAATATTCCAGCTTATGTATTTTAAAGAATTTTTAAGACCCTCATATTCGAAATAGTATTAATAATCATTCAAGACCAATTAACTCACTAAGCAAAATGTATTATTAGGATATTAAAAATGAAACAATTACATCAGTTAAGCAAATTTTCCAGGAAAATAATTGCAAGTTTCTATGAGGTGAATGTTTACATAGCCAAGTGCCCAGCACAGTGGTTCAGGGACCATTTTATCTCTTACCTAGGAGAGACCAGGTAAACAGACAAAATAGAGTAAAGTGCAATAATCAATCAATGGATTCTACAAATATGGGAATGACTTCAGTTCATGTACATGTCATAATCACTGTAATCTACCTCAAAATCAGACTTTTACACACATTTTAAGAGTAGAAAGGTTAATTTTTTAATTTTTATTCCATCATGTATTATGCAACATTGAATGTCAAGACAATGTTCCAAACAGCCAGCTATATTGCATATGAACAAAAATAAGACTTTCTCAAGGAGGATGAAGTAAGAACCTTCACTTAAAATATTAAAATGAGACAAAGCACTTGGGGAAAAGCTCTGGGCTAAATAGCCATCTATGGGAATAGAATACGTAATTCTGAATTTTGAGAGTTAGAGAATGTAAAATAAATTCTCATGTTGTTTTTCAACTTTGGAAGAATATTCCTTAAGAAGCCAGACTGGAGCCTATGTTACTGTTAGGTGTCAGATTTCTTAGGTGAACTGTTTATTGGCTTCATCTGAGTATAAGGTAGTAAAAGACAAAGAAATGTCAGCAGATTGTGTTTTCCTGTACTTTCCACTCTCAACTGGAGAAGTAGCATTAACTCATTCAAATCACATTGATACGTGGTTCTATTGTAAGCCATATCTTTAACATGGATGTTTTCTTCTCCAGAATACAACGGTAACCTTCAAGAGGACATTTACTCAGAGACCTCAGGACACTTCAGGGATACTCTCATTAACTTGGTCCAGGTACCGTACTCCAAAATTCCCACCATTTTTGCAGTATTAAAAAATAGATACATTTCATTTTCAAAAAACAGGACAGAAAACTTCACTCCATTTTAACAGTAAATTCTGTATAATAACATTTATTGAATATTGACTAAATTTAAGGCATTATCATTGAAATAATGAATTGGATGTAGAGACAAATATGAATAACACACCATCTGTTATTTTGCTGTCTTCCTCATTGGAGGTTGGCTTCACATGTCCAATCAAGCACAAGATGTGTGGTATCTTTTAAGGTGTGTTTAATGGGATTAATACTCTACACAGATTTTGAATGTTTTAATTAAAGAATGGATACATATATTAGCCAGATTGGAACACAAACTAACATTTACATTCATTGCCAAGAAATACAGATTTTAATTCTTGGTGTGTGTGTGTGTGTGTGTGTGTGTCCAATTTATTGTCAGTTTAGAATTAGAAATAAAGAAATATAAAAGACAACAGCACTATGGAAGCCAAATATTAACTGCCCCAGATTGAGGAGAGTGGTCATTTGTGCTGATTGGAGTCCTTCAAATTGCTCAGCTGAAAAAAAGTGGATAGTACTAAGCAAATGCATTGACTTTTTATTTAAATCAAAATTTTCACATTTTAAAACAAAATAAAAAATTTGCTTTATTGTGTTTGATTTTGATCTGCTTTAATTTGGATTTGCATAGTTTTTAAACTTCCCATATCCCCAATCTCAATTAATTTACTTTTATTCTGAGAGTTCTAATCTCTAGGATTATAACATCAGTTTATTATTCCAACTATGAGTGCCACTCACATGACTATCAATAAAAACTCTGAGAGTAGATAGTTTGGTTTCTTATAGTACAACTTGAGATACTGTATAAATTGTAGAAATAAGCTTATTTTAATTTATAGGAGAAGCTGAAGTCATTATAGGAAAAATGTTTTAATGAAAATTATTAATATTTAAAATTAATCTTACTTAACATGTTGATTGACTATTTTCTAACTTTTAAATGTCATAAAATTAATTTCAATTAAAACATTGTCTCAATGTAGAAGGATCATTATTTTATAATTTTCAAATAATGATGTTACATAATATAAATTAAAACAAGTTTCCAGTAATAAATTCATATTGATATACATAGTACTGCTAATAGAGGAATAAAGCTAACACTCCCATTGTATATCCATGAGCTGCATTCTATTATCTAACAAGTTCTTATTTTCTTAATACCCAAATAGAAATGTATTTAATTATTAAAGAAAATTAGGTTATATAGTACAGGGAAAATGTATTTCATCAGGACTACTGTCCGTTCCATTAGGACTGCATCAGAGTCCAGCTTCTCCTTCTGCCAAATTCTGCTTCTCTCCTTCCTATAGATGTGGATCCCAAGCTTATTCCGTAATAAATAAGATGCATGCCGATCTCTATCTCAGAGTCAGCCTGCCAGGGAACCCAATGGCTGTATCCCTTCCTTGAAGTGATGAGGAAGCCCAGAGAAGTTAAAAGGCTTGCCCAACATGACACATCTACTGAATGAGAGGGCTAATATGAAAACAGACCTAATTACACAGTAACCCCATTGTTCAATTTAATTACCCCTGCCTCCAATTCCTTTTGATTCCACTCCAGTTCTACTTCATTTGGTAAAATGTCAATGACCATTATACAAATAACCTCTTGGAATCTCTGCATCTCTTTAAAGGTTGAGCTATAAACCACCTAAAAGTAACTGACATCTTAAGGATCAATATCACAGTATATTTTTATAAAGCAAACCTTCTTGTATTTCAGGGGGAAAAAAACCACACTTCTGAAAATTAATGAGAGAAAATAAATCAGAAGGTGAAATAAATCATAAACAATGTTTTCCCTTGACGTAAAAGGGCAATCTTATTCATAATTTGAATTCCTTTTTTCCTCAAATTAAACAGTAATGCTTTATTACTGATAGAGTATATAAGTGAGCATGTATATTTGTGTATATAATAATATTATCTGTATAGACACATATTTTAAAATAACAGTTTATTTCATCACAGTGCTTCAACTAATTTGTATTACGACTTCACAGGATAAAATATAACTTCTTAAGTTCAATTTCTTGAGTTCAAACCTTGTGTGTGTATATATGTGTGTGTGTGTATGTGTTTAACCTTGTGTTTAACCTTGAAATGGCTTTTCAGTGTTGTGAAATTTTTCTTTCAACAAAGAATATAAAAAATGAAGGTGAGTAGAGACCTAGATTTTAAAAGGAAAATTAGTAAGGTTTACTTCAAGATTATATACTTATAAAGTTTCACAGTACATTTCCCTTAAAATTTGAAATACACTTTACATGTACAAAATATATAGAAATTTTATAGAAATTATTTTACTCAAATAGTAAAGAGAAGTAAAAAAAACTTAGAAGATATAGTACCATGGTAATTCATACTTCCTAGTAAAGCATGTAATTTATATTAAATTTTAAAATATTTTGAAGATTTCCCATTGACTCTTGACTTCTATGCTAATTGTTCTTCAGGTTGGAACTTCTGATTTTGGATTTGAATCAGTAAATTTAGAAGATTACAAAAAGATATAAATTGAATTAGGAAATTGAAAAAGTCCATCACTTCTCCTGACCACTAAGTGTGTTGTACACCATTTCAGAGACAATCTGTCTACATATTTTACAAAAAGAAAATAGAATTCCTTCCTAAAGCATTGTAAAATTTAGAGCTGATAAATTCCAACCAAACAATTGAGGGCTGCCTGCAATGTCAGCAAATCTCTCCTACCCTCTAGTTGGGATTACTATTTTCTCTGTCCCTGTCTATCATCTTTTTCTTTCCTTCCTTCCTTCCTTCCTTCTTTCTCTCCTCTCTCTCTCTCTCTCCCTCCCTCTCCCTCTCTCTCTCTCTACACACACACACACACACACACACACACACACACACACACACATTCTATCTATCATTTATCTAGGTAGTTTCTGTAACACAATAAGGTGTATATCCATATATCTGCTTTCTTAGCTCTGCTCTAAGTCAGTTGCATGTCCTTGGATATATCATTTCACCTTCTTATGATTCAGATTAGAGAGATTCACTCTGTAAATGAAAGGATGTGAAACCATTCTTCTCTCAATGCCCTCCCAATACAAACCTTTTAAAATTTCTCTATTGTTATAATTACATTCTCTATCTCCCTCTGCGTGGTCACTTTCAGAACCAAAGGAAAGACGGTCTATGGCTTTCATCTTTTTCATGTCATGAAAATTAAGGTACACATCTTTTTGTGAATTAATGGAGATTGAGGGAATTAGAGCACTGGAGCCTTAAGGTATTCATGAAATGGAAAGTATTGAAAATTACTGTCATATTTTCTGGGAGAGAAGATCTTTCACTTAATCTATAAAGTATTTTCCTACAGGGCTATTTCTAATAAGGAAACAACTCAGCCAGAACACATTCTTCTTGAAAACTAATGCCAATCATTAAACTGGCTTACAACATTTCCTGTGTGCTTTTATTAAACTAGACTTACAGGAGGTCTAATTATCTGTCAAATAATGAAAAATTAGTCACTCTGAGATTAATTAATCAATATGTGCAAATCACACTGGAGATGATAAACGTTTTCACAGAGGAAAAGAATGGAAGCTACCCAATTGGATGCTTCCTCCTCATCTTGACTGTCAGGATTCTCCTTATGATAGTTTCTGAGACTTGTACAGTGAGGCCTCTGGGAATGTCATTGCCAGTAGCTTTCAGTGATGTTCTGTAGTCTACTTACCTGCTCCAAATAGTTTCAGCTAGATTTTAATTTTCTTAATTTATTCCTTTCACATTTTTATTGTGCCAATTCTGTACTCACTTATGCCATTTCTCTGGCATGGACATCAATTACACATACCTTGATGCTATTTTAGGCTTCTTATATGTCAAAATCAGCTTGACTCTGCCTTGGTGAAAACAGCTAAATCACAAACTTATTCACATTCTTTCAATTTACCAGTCTGCTTTAAGTGGTCTTGGCAATTAACTGCACGAAGAAGTAAACAGATGGGCACTATTCCAAGTTAAATGTCCAAAAATCTTATCTTTCAAAAATATTTTCAGATACACATAACTGCAGAAAATTCTTAAGTATTTCTCACAAACTTTGCAAGGGTACATGTTTACTTAGCTATACAGTTTGATTAGAAAACACTAAGAAAACATGAATGATTTAAAGTCACATGCATGGTTAAGATTAACAAAGGAAGGAGGTGAATGTAGACGAGAATAGGACCAAAGATTAAGTACTACAGCTTTCTAATTTTAGGAGATTGAAAAGTAAAAGGGAACCAATACACAAGATTGAGGACTAGTCAATGGAGCAGAAAGAAAGAAAAAGCCCAGTGAGGAGTATTTAGCAAGGAGAGAGTGATCAATGGGTTTGAATCCTACCAATATCTCAGATAAGATGAAGACTAAGAATTACCATGGTAAGTTTATGTTATTAAATAAATGATATATGTCCATAGGAGATATAGCATATTAATTGTTTTCAGTCATTTATTGCTTTAAATTAAAACCACAAATAGAGTGACCAGAGAAGACTGTCTGAAAATACTGAGTTCTTTAGGCTAAGAGTATAGTAACCAAATCACAGGGACAGAAATAACGCTGAAATCAAATAATCATCCTTTTCTAATAATCAAACCTTGGGTAATTCACTTAATATGTATAAGCCCACTTACTATTATTATTATTTTTATCTCTAAGGGGCAAAACTATACAACCATTAAGGTCCCTGCGCCGAGATTTGAAAAAGTGAAAACCATTTCAACATCTTTGATACAGTACCACTGCTGCAACACAAAAACCAAACAAAAAAACAACTAAAAAACTGAAAAAGAACCCACATTAAAAAAAACTTCATAAAGTATCCAGTAACTGTCGACAATCCAACTCTAAATGACATTAGAGCTTTCTGAGGAATTACCAGTGTGTTTGGTGGTTCCAAGATTTGTGTCCCCAAATTCCTATACAGGTGTTAATTACGAACAGTTCCCAAGGGCGACCTGTGCTTATTTTACAGGGAGCCAGAGAAGAAGGCTACGCAGACCCTGCTATGGCTGCTCAGGATGCTATGGTAACTGGGACCAGCTCTCACATGACTGTAAGGAGCCTTTGTTGAACGGGCCTGGGACGGTCAGGGCTCCACTTCTTGCATGTATGATGTTTCAGGTCCTGTGGGAAGCCTGTCAACAGAAGACAGGAGAACACAAAACCATGCTCCAGATGATCCTGTGCAACAAGAGTTATCAACAGCTGTGGCTGGGTAATCATGAATCGGGTTTCTTTTCAGATACGTACCTGGCTGTATAATAAAAAGCAGTTTAACTGGAAAAAAAAGGGGTGGAGGGAATGTTGCATATAAATAGAGGAAAGCCAGGTGCTAATCTCAAAGGTACTAATTTTGAATTATGTTTATACAGACATGCCTCATCTGATGACATTAGGAAGGAATAAAGTTTCCCTACACATTTATTTTTTCCAATGACTGAATTATATAACCTTTTGATACTGAACCTTTTAAAATCATCTCTGCTTTTGATGGGGAATGTATTCAAATATATTAGCTATTTACTATTAGGCATATTCCATGTTGTCTTGAGAAGAATATCATGAAAATAGCTTAATCAGTCCATAATGAATCAAGATGGTTATTACTGATATCATGATTTATGTGAAGCTGCTTTGTGGGTCTTGGATGTGTGCTCGTATTAGATTGCACTTTGACTGCTGTACTTTTCTGTTTCTCTTATTTTTTAAATTCTTCTTTTGTTTTTTCTACATTTATAAAACACATAGAAATCTATAAATTTTTTTTACAGATAGCCTACTTCAACTCAACTTGCATACAGCAATCTAATCAATATTTATATTTTAAATTTATAACATTTACAAAATTTCCATTCAATTATATCAATTTGTTAAAGTTTTCCAGGAATTTCAAAATATTTCTGGACAGGACATAGTTGATGCCATTAATGAATGTTACGATGGATACTTTCAAGAGCTGCTAGTTGCAATAGGTAAGTAATAATTTATTTGGTGAATAGCAGACCTTTTATTCCACCACAAATGCTGATTAGCTCTGATTACATTAAAGATGCATGAGTAAGCTCTGAGTAAGTCACTTTTCCCTGAATTTAATTATTTAGAAGGGTTGATAATTCTGTAGAGGAAAAGTATACCAGCTACTGATATAATGCACTTAATTGGCAACCTATAACTTTAATAAACTAACACCCTTCCCTAATAATTAGTTCAACTTGTATACTAGGAAGCATTGGATTCTCAGATGCTCTCTCTCTCAGGTAATTAGGATCTCACACCTTTAAATTCATTTTATATATACTGACTTCCATTCCCTTGTTAAAGAGCAGACAAATGCTAGCATTATGGGTTCCTTTTCTCACACACACACAAGAGATTTTTGTTCACCATCTCTAACAAATTTGCCTTTAGGGGCCAGTCCTACCATAAAAAAGGTTTACCAAGCTGTTATTTTATTGGTAATTTCTGCAGGCTATTGTGATAGAGGTATAGTCTTCCTAATTAAGAAAAGATATCCCTCCCTTTGTGGGACTATCAAGAACTATCAAACTACCCGTGCTTTACCTTGCACTGTGCTCTAACTTGACAGTACACATTGTGAGAAGCACAAATGAGGGGTCATTGTAAAATACACACAAAGTAGGCACACATCAAATAATCACTCAGGTATTTGTTGAAAAAATAAATATTGTGATTTTTTTCCATTTCTAGAATGACACAGATCTACATGGGCGTGGGAGCGGAGAGATAACAGAATTTTTATAGTTTATTTTGTAAAGGTGTTCTAAGCTAGGATTTCATAAACAGGGTCTGGTGGGTTCTGTGAAATCCCTAAAATAGTGTACAAAATATGAATATGTGTCTGCGTATTTTTATAAGAATAAGGTGCATATATTTTGGCAAATTTTCAACATAATTCAATAATTATATATCAAATCAAAACTCATTATACAAACAAGGCCATGTAGCTTAAGTGACTACTCTGAAGTCTATCAACTAAATAGCAATAAAGTTATAATTAGAACCCATGTCATCTGAATCACAAGATAGCTCTCTTTCCACTATTTACCACTGCCATCAACAAAGCAGTGGGTTAGAGAGAAAGGAAATAGTGGACATCAGAAATACCAGATCTAACTAATTAGTTCATTTATTCAATAAGCATTTATTGAGTATTTACTATTCTGGTCATTGATGTAACCACTGCAACATGGAAGTCCCTGTCCTTAAGGCACTTACATTCCAGCAGCAACTCAAGAGTGCTCTGGGGTTCACAGTTATAAATAAAAGGGAAAGATGAAAGCATGGCTTCACAATCTCAAATAATCTCTTGAACTATAGACAAACCACTGTTATGATGATTTTATTTTGCCCAGAAGTTATAGCCTATATACATTACTCATTTATTTATTTATTTGAATAAACATTACTGAATATCTACTATCACCATCTAACTTTCATCAAGGCCAAGTATTGACTAGTCTCTAGGCTCTCTGAATACCACAGTGGTTTTGACTAGATGACTTCTAACACTGGGACAGACCAGTTATAATCCATAAAATTTCTCCTTAAGAGACCTCTGATTTACTCACAAGTCTATAAAGCACTAAAAATAGTGTTTGGGAAGATGAACCATTTGCACATGTCCATGTTGCAATGAATACCACAATACTATAAAAATCTGTAACAGTAGTAATAACATGGGTCTCTTTGAAATTCTATTTAATTTTCAAATAAAGAAGACACATTTTTCTTCATTAGGCTGCATGAACGAACTAAGAGAGATCCAAGTGGTAGAGATAAATGAAAATCGTAATGAAATATTTTAATATTGTTGCTTTGTATTTTCCATAAGTTATGGTTTTATCACTGTTCTAAATATTGTATTTTAATAATGTACATAGAACTCACAAAGTATGACTCTTTCAAGAGTGTAACCAAAAAAAAAAGCATTGTCATTGTTTCTCAAATTTTGAAAGTATATATTGTCACTCAAATATTCTTCTTTTCTCTCTGATTTTTTTCCAGTTCTCTGTGTTCGAGACAAGCCAGCCTATTTTGCATATAGATTATATAGTGCAATTCATGTAAGTATGGCCCACATATTTTTAAAATATCTCCAGAAATCATGTATACTCTTTCAAAGAACTAGTTTTACTTCCATTTCTTAAATATTGATTTCCATTTTTGCATTTGTATGCAAAAGTTTATTTAAAAGAAAGTATGCTCAAGTATTATATCCCAAAATGAGATTCATCAAAGAAAAATAATGTTCTGCTTTCCGTATCAAACTGAGGTATCTAAGAAGCATGATTCCTTGGGGCCTATTTCCCTCATTGGCTTTAGTGTTCCTTAGCAACCCAAGAAACTGGCATATCCAAATGCTTTTGTATCTTGCCAAAGACCCCCACCCAACACTTATGCAAGTATAAGACATGGCATCGTGCAGAAAATGTCAAAACATTACAAATGCTCAATAAAAAATCGCTACATTCCTGAAGTTTTAAAACATAAAATAATGTCAGTGGTCATTTTTAAACATAAAGTGTAATTTTAAAAATAATACTTAAAAAGAGATAGCTAGACAACAATAAACTCTACAGCTATTTTTATAACTAAATCAGAATGTTTTTCATAGTTTAGCACGATAGTCTATCTTACATCATTTGGTACATTCCTGTTTAAAGGAACAAACACTTAAATGCCTAAGACAATTCATACCTTATTTATAATGTGCATGAATATATTTAGAAAAAGGAAAGGTCTGATGCAAATTATTATACATTCATTATAGCTTTGAAAAGTCAATGTAATTATTAAAAACAATTCACTAGTACAGTAATTTTAATTGTCTGTATTTTAGCCTCAGAAAAGTTTTTACAGATAAATTTTATAAAGGTAGTCAGCATACTGGGATAGTATGCAATCATCAAGAATATTTCTGTTATATATCTTATGTAAAGAGCATTTTTTATGTACAAGAACTTATATATCCACAGAATACAAGAGGAAAATCAATGCTCACTGTCTGCTGTTTCTCTTTTATTCTATTTTCAAGCAGAAAAATTTAATTGGATTAAAAATTATTTAAAACAGTGTATCAGGCAGATCTGTTGGATGATTTGAAGTTTCCTTCTCTAACAACAGAATAAAACTTCCCTTGTGAGCGACCATGGGAAAAATGATTACAATTACTCTGATTCCAATTATGCCCAAATGAGTGCTGCTTATTCTAATAATGAATGAAAACTGTATCTCTGCTGTGTGTGTTGCAATGCAGAAAGAAATTTTTGTGTACTCACAAGTGGTTTGGAGGTAAAGATGAGGATTATGAGTATATATACAAGTAATCAAACTTTGGATATATGAGGACTTCAAATATAAAATATTGGTCAAAAGCTGTTTTCACCACCCCTAACCAAAAACAAAAACCTCTGTGTTTTTCTCCAGTGGACTCTAAGTGAATGATATACAACTTAAATATGAAAACTGGGTTAGTCATTCATTTTAATCACCTCAAATAGTGAAAAGCTTATTAGTGAATCTACACAGAAAACAGCCAGACATCAAATATTAGTTTATACTTACTGGCCACTGGATGTCAGTGTTACTCCATTTGAAAACAATTTGAAATTTCTCATAAAGCAGTAGTCTTTCAGAAACTAGTACACATAAATTGTGGTTTTGTATTTTTCAGTATTTGAGTTGAAATCAGCAAATATTTCAAGTACTTGGAATTTTTATTTTTACAAGTTTCCATAATAAACAGAAGGTAAAAATATGTAATTGTTGTCTTAGACAGACCAACCTGCATCTAACAAAGTTTTGAATCCTCTCTGATCTGTGCCCCCCAACCTTCCCCCAACTTCCCCCCTGCCCCCAGCCACTAAGAATTTTCATGAAAAAGGGAGGACTGTTGCAGAATTAGGGTAAAAGATGTAAGGGCCCGTATCAAGGTGGTGACATGGGAAATAGAGATTACAGGGCATTTAAGGAGTAAAATAGGTAGAATAATTCATTGTATGCACACAATAAGGGGAGGGAGGGCAGGGTGACTCAGATTCTAACTTGGGCACTCCCCAGATGGCGATGCCAGCATTTGTGGGACAATGGTCCAAGAGCAAATGCTACAGAAAGGAGTATGAGTTTATTTTAGACAGATTAACTGTAAGGTACTGTTATCTTATTTTTTTCTCCTCTTTTCTGTATATTTTAGGACTTTGGTTTCCATAATAAAACTGTAATCAGGATTCTAGTTGCCAGAAGTGAAATAGACCTGATGACCATAAGGAAACGATACAAAGAGAGATATGGAAAATCCCTATTTCACGATATCAAAGTAAGTCATCCACACATGATTTATTTTGACCCATAGTTTGTCCTTTATGAAACTGAAATAAGAACTTTAATTTAAATAACTTCATATTAGATTCTAAAATGTTAAATATTCTGACGAGGGTAATAATCTACTTTAGTACATCAGACAGTCTTTAGTGCATTGACAATGTTAACAGTAAATCTTTTCACATCATTGACAGAACTTACTCCTTTTTCAAGTATTTTAAACAAAAATTATCAATGTAGTCACGTAATTCATTCATTCCCTAATTGTGCTTTACAAGCTAAATTCTGAAGTATGAGCAGCACTGAGAAAACTACATTTTGCAACAAGACCACCTGAATTGTGAAGAGGCTTCTTAGATCAGTTCAGCTGTCCTTTCATACAGTTCTAGAAGTCCGGGCAGCCAGTCAAATCCCATAAATGGTAATTTGGAGGCATTTAACATTGATAGTTATGCAAAATGTTATATACCTACATATCCTTGTCCTTCTAGCCCTTGAAGAGCAAAGAACAATCATAAGCAAGCCAGTTTCATTATTCTGATACGTCTAAACTTTACCTTGGATTTTGATAAAATCTAACACAGAATTATCAGAATATTTAGAACCACCTGTGAAAATACTTGATTTTTTTACAAAATATTTTTACCAAAAATTATAAAGAATTTTAAGATGGCACCAGCACTACATTAAAACAAACAGGGGGCTCTGAGACTATATATCAACTTCTGTTTCTCATGTACCTATGCTGTTACCTTGTTCCCATAATTTTCCACTGAAATTTTCAATTGCACAAATATATTTTTAGTTAGTGAATGAGAAATCCAGAAGTTACTCGACAACCCAAAGGTAGAGACCATAAAAACCAGAATACCTTGTAGGCCTTTGGGTAGCCAAAGAGGATGGGTTGATGGACCAGTTAGTTAAGAGAAATCTTATTCCTATGTCTTTGACAAAATTCTCTTATATTCACTGTCAAAACCTTAAGCTGTTAATGATGATAAATATTTCTCATTGAGAAATGTGTGTCATTACTCATTTTCTAAATGAATAAATAAATTCTAAGACAAATACTTCAAATAATTATAACTACCTCAAAATCTACTAATGTTTACATACTAATGCAATTTTACTATGTGGATTTAAAGCTTTAAATGACTTTGTATAAGAAAACATTAAAATCATAGTTGCTTTTAACAAAGGTATGTTTTAGAATTCCATTTATTTATGGCTATCATAGCAATAATATTAGGACACGGTTTTCTAAAATTGAGGAGATTTAATTCTACTGCAAGTTATTCTTCTCATAAATACACATCATGGTTCAAGAAACATTATATAAACCTCATCCTATTAACTATAATCATGGTATTAGTTTTCAATAACTTCCACTGGGAATAGTTGTCAGGACATGTTAAATCTTTAGATGAAAAAGTAAATAATTTTGGGAGAGCTAATGGCCCATGGGTCTCTCATAGTATAGTTCAGAGAAATTACGGTTCTTTTTTGAAATACTATGACATTTTATTTTGAATACTTTTTTTCCAGCATTTTGCTTCAGGGCATTATGAGAAAGCTCTGCTTGCCATCTGTGCTGGGGACGCTGATGACTACTAAATCGAGGGAAGGCATCCAAGGATGGTGCACTCATCTTCATAGACATGTCAAAATTTAGATTTTGCCATAAATTTGCATTGTTAGGAGCATTATAACAAAACTACAGAATCACATTCCTCTTCTATATTTAAAATTATTCTAAGCCAAAGAAAACTCTATTGATTGTATGAAATTGAATTTTCACTTAATATCTAAATCAACAATAATGGAATAAAAATTACTGCATTTAATTGGATTTTATTAAAATGTGAATGGTTAACTTCCTACAAGAAATTGTTTACAGCTATCCTTAGCTCTCTGGGAGACCAATGAAAACACAGTGTGTGGCTATCCCCCTCAGAAGAATTTTCAAGATTCTTGTACAAATACAATAAAGCAAAAGTGAACATCTAAAGCTACCTTTAAAGAAAATAGAGGTATAAAATAGCAAAATGTAGTCAGACATATGCTTATCAGGCTTAGATGTGCAAGAAACTTGGATGTAAAAATAGTTGTGTGTATATATTTGATAATCACTCTGCTAAAGGCAGTTTATCTCTAGCTAAGTATTTTTTATGTTGGTGCCTAGCTAAACACTTGCCCATTGCTTTTGTGTTCACTTCTTAGCAACAGCATCAAAGTCTTTTGGAAGTTACACGCTTTGTGCCATCAGTAGAGCCTAGTCCCTTGCATGTCTCAACAATCAGTGAATTAGCAAAAGAAAAATACTCACTGAGGTTAGATTTGGGGTGGGGGGGAGATATAGATTAATGCCATAGTCTAGCCAAGAATGACAGTAGAAATAGGGATGGGTGAGTCCACAACAAAGGGTTCCCAACATAAGCAAGGAGCAACACAAAAACCGAGGTCATTTGTATAATGAAGTCAGGCAAGGGAAATGAGAACACAGATGCAGTAAAATCTAGATGAACTGACGAAGCTGATAGACGTTCTTTATTCCACATGGAACACTTTTCAATAGCCTATAGCCAGTTCTCAACAGATATGTTTCTGCTAGTCTTAGAAAAAACAAAAATTGTACTCAGAACCCGGTATCTGACAAGAGGGATGATACAGGACATTGAGCACCCCATGATTGAGTACAACATGAGACGGTTCAGACTTCTGAAATCATTTTCAAGATTTCAAATTACTGCTATGTATGGTGTATGACGTTATATCATTTTAAATTGCGTTTAGTTTTGGTTTCCATCCTTAAAAAAAAAAAATCATATTTCAAGCCAAAAGTAGAAATTGTTTGAGACATTTGGCATAGCTTTATATAAAATGAAATTCTTAGGGAAAAAAATGTTGTTAAAAATCCTGATAAGCATTTAGATATGTAAATAAAAACTTTCTTCACTAGGACATATTTCTATAAGTTGTCAACAAATTGAGAAGTCTACTTCTGCTAGGTAATACAGTTTATCTCCTAGGCACAGCATGAAAATCAAATAAAAAACAAATCCAGACTTAGGTAACAAGAGACTTTATTTGAAGACTATTGCAGTAAGTGAAGAGGCCTATTGCAATAGGGATATGGGGGGTAATGCCATAGGGGAAACACTATGACTGTGAGATTTTCAGGGGTCTCAAACATCAGCCAGAAAAGATTTTTAATTTATAGGAATGAGAAAACAGGGCTAGAAATAGTCAGTTCTGAGGGAATGGAGTGAATGTGTGGTGTGATTGGACAGGTGATCTGGGAATGTCTTTGGCTGACATTGCCAGTCTCAGTAGATGTGAGACTGGACATTTGATCAGGGTCAGTTCATTGGAGAAAACCTCCAGGCAGTTTTAAGGAAGAGCCTAAGGGTGGGTTAAAGTTCAGGACTTGTGAAGAGGGAGAGGCCTGACTAAAGTCGATTAAGTTGGCACATATTTTGTCCAGATCAGTGGGGATTTTATCCAGATTGGTCAGCAGGGGAAAACAGTTTAGTTATCATTTATGAGACAAAAAAATGGAAATTTGGAGGGTGTGTACGGGATTGCCATAGGGATCCAAAGGGGTCATTTGCAAGTCTAAGTCATATAAGAAAGAGTAGTTCTTTGCAGTAAGCCATGTCCTGAAACACAATAGGACAGGACATTTCTTGACCATCTCTTTTTTTTATTTAGGAGCACATAACGTAGGTGAAATTTGACATCAGTCTTTTATTTTTTTCCCAAGTTTTGTCTTGAATGCTTCACTTAATTGTTTAAATGCTAACACTACATTATCATCTGCATCATCACATAATTCACTTAGCGAAATCCTGTAAAAGAGTAAATGTTTAAATTAGTGTCATTGTTATTGTACCTTATGATGTTTAGCTGGTTATATTATCTTCAAAAGCAGAAATGTTTACTATACCTGATGGACTGAATAGTGAGTGCAAAACTTCTGATTAAATTAAAAGCATCTCCCATATTTAACCTATAGGAAAAAAAGGTAACATTTAAGCAAATAAATTTGTTTTTGGTATATTATCAGCCTACCATAAAGGAAGTAATAAATAACCACTGAATTGCTGGCTTTTTCAGAGACGAAATAAAAATGACATGGAAAGACTGAAGAGAAGTGTTTGTATCCTTTGCATCTAGTATTTTACTATGCTCATTTTAGCCCTAAATTGACTAAATTAGGAGAGGCTAATCATTTGCCTAAAAATAGGACTTTTAAGTGTATTTATATAGTAACACATTGTTATTACCCAAGTTAAGTATTTCACATATGTTAAAAAACAGTGCCAAATATATGTCACTGAAAACGGTGGAATAGGAAGCTCCAAGGGCGCATCTCTCCACAAAAAGCATTTTTAAAAACCCACTGCACATAGGTGATGTATATTGTAGAATTGTACACCTGGATCATATGTAATTTTTAGTAATCGAGGTCCCCCAAATAAACCTAACAATAAAAAGAGAAAAACTCAAGAAAAACCGTCATAATCAATTGTATCAGAACTCGAGAAAACAGTCACAGTTTTAACTCGAATCGCAATAAATGTTAGACAGGGTAGGAAAGCTTTGTGACGTTTTCATTCGCTTTTTCTCCTCCCTCCTCCCAGCTTAGGGGTAGTTTTGAAAACAGCATTGTGTGACCCCAGCGTGGCTCTGATCCCCGGTTGCAGAGGGAACAGAGCCAGCCCTAAGCACAAGAAATGTGCTACCCGTCCCTTCTAATCTGTTTGGGAGCTGACTAAAGGACTCAGGTGAGGCACTCACTCGCCTTTGTTCTGCCTAGCTCGGAAGTCACGCAGGGAGGAAAATGGTTAAGGCGAAGGAATCGCTTGCTGCTTAGGACAAAAGATGACAGCAGAGTCAATATGACTGAGTAATGAAAACGTGTCACAAAAATCTGGGAATAAATACCCACATATATTGGGAAATTTAGAAAGCCATGCTCATCTCCAGGGCAGGACACATGCTCAGAAAAGACCTGATATGACCCTAAAATTTCACCTCTGGCTGGTACCTAGGATTAGTGCAAGCAAGTGGTGAAGGATAAGTCAGAGTTATAAATGGACTAAGTGCTGAAAGGAGTATCCCAGCACAGAGCCAATCTGCAAAGAGTGGGAAAATGTTCTTTTCCTCCTCTTCCTCCTCCTCCTTCTTTCTGTTCTCTCTCTCTCTCTCTCTCCCCCCCTCTCCCTCCCTCCCTCCCTCCCTCTATCTCTCTTTCTCTCCCTCCATATCTTCTTGTGTTTAAAGAAATCTCTGAAAACACGGCTGAACACAAGCTAAAGAAATAAGGACTTCAGAGATCACACATGATGAAGAATACAATTTTATAAAAACAGTTTAGAAAAGTAACTAAACAAAACAGCTATGATGGACAGTTAGAAACAAAAACAACAAACCCTGAAAGGACTAAAATTCCAGAATTACCATATTATAATATTCAAAATACCCCCCAAATTTGAAGCATGAAAAGAAACAAGACAGTGTGTCCTGACAGATAAATTGCCAGAACCTATTCCCAAGAAGAAAAAACAAGTGTAAGACATATAAAAAATAAATACCAAAAATGGCAAAAGTAAGTCCTCTCTTATTGGTAATTATTTTAAATGTAAATGGATTAAATTATTCAATGAAAAGATAAAGATTGGCTGAATGGACAACAGTAAACATGATCCAACTACACACTATCTGTAAGAGACTTGTTTTAGATCCAAACACGTAGGTATTGGAGGTGAAAGGGTAAAAAAGATATTTCATGTGAATACGAAATAAAAGAGAGCTAAATGGGTTTGAAGTAAAAAACTGATATAAGAAACCAAAATACATATATTGATAAAAAGAGTTCATTCATCTGGAAGATAAAACAATTATAAACAGACCCCAAACAACAGAATCTCCAATATATGAGGCAAATATTGACAGGAGTGAAGAGAAAAATTGACACGTCAAGTAAGAAATCACAGGAAAATTAGAAAACACTTAGAAATAAATGACAACAAAATCACATAAAATAAGGTGTAAACCTTATGGGATACCGAGAAAGTAGTGCTTAATAGGACATGTATACCAAGTCAACACCTACATGGAAAAAGATTAAAGATTTCAAATCAGCAACTTAATTTTATACCTTAAGGAGCCAGGAAAAAGAAGAATGATCTAAAACTTAAGCCAGCAGAAGAAAAGAAAAGATCCGTGTGGTGATAAATGAAATAGAAAACAGAAACACAGTAAAGAGAATCAATGAAAGAAAAGTTGGATCTCAGAAAAGATAAACGAATTTGACCATCTTTTAGCTAAATGGACAAAACAAGAAATGAACGATGCAAATAAATAAAAATAAATATGAATGTGGGATTCTTGCTAACCAATGTGACTCCAATAAGTCTAACAATAAAAAAATTTAATGTTGGAACATTGCTATCTATGCTATAGGAAAAAATGAATTGTATAAGAGCACTATGAACAACTAACTCTATACCAAAAATTAGACAGTCTAGGTTAAATGGAAAAATTCCTAGAAATATACAAATCACCAAAACTGACTCAAAAGAAATAGAAAATCTAGTGATACTTACAAGTAAACCAATTGAAATCAGTTATCAAAAACTTCCCAACAAAGGAAAGTCCATATATTATTACCCTGATACTAAAACCAGACTAAGACATTAGAAGAAGAGAAAACTACAGGCCAATATTCCTTATGCATATAGATGCAAACACCCTCAATTAAATACCAGCAAACTGAATCCAACAGGATATTTAAAAGATTATACACTATGACTCAGTGGGCTTTATCTGAGGAATGCAAAAAAATTCAATACAAGAAAGTTAATTTCCATAACACATCATATTAATAGAATGAATTGGGGAAAGCCATGATCACCTCAGTTAATGCACAATAAGTATCCGAGAAAAGTCTTTTCATGATAAAAACAGCTAACAACCTAGGAATACAAAGGGACTACCTTAAAATGATAAACGACATTTATGGAAAATCCCATAGCTAACACCATAATGATGCCTGCTTTTATCACTGCTATTCAATATTTTACCATAAGTACTAGTCAGAGCAATTAGGTAAGAAGAGGAAAAAAATCCAAATTAGAAAAGAAGTAAAACTCTTTCAATTCACAGATGACATGATCCCATATATAGAAAATCTTAAAGAATCCACAAATAGTTATTAGACCTAATAAATTTTGAAAAGTTGTAGAGTACAAGATCAACACTAAGAAATTAGTTGTGTTTCTATACACAAGCAAGTTATAGTCTGAAAAAGATATTAAGGAAAAATATCCAATTATAGTGGCATCCAAAAAATAAAATACCTAAAAATAAATTAACCCAAGAGGTTAAAGACTTGTACACTGAAAACTACAACATTGCTGAAAGAAATTAAAGAAGACCTAGGAAATACAAAGACATCTTACATATGTTAAATAGTATGGGCTTACTGTATGACCCAGCAATTCTACTCCTGGGTGCTGCCCAGAAGAATTGAAAATGGGCACTCAAACAAATAAATGTACGTGCGTGTTCATAGCAGCACTATTCACAATAACCAGAAATTGAAACAACTCAAGTGTTCATCACCTGGATAAACAAATTGTATACACAATGGAGTATTTATTATTCAGCTGTGAGAAGGAATGGAGTACTGATAATGCTACAACTTTGAATTGCTATAATAAAAGAAGTCAGACACAAAAGTTCACATAATTGTATGATTCCATTTAATTTAAATATTCAGACTGGGTATATCCAGAGATGAGCAAATGGTAGTTGCCAGAGGTGGGGGGAAGGGAGGAAGGGGAGCTACTGCTTAACAGGAACAGACTTTCTCACTGGGTTAATAAAAAATGTTCAGCAACTTAGATAGAGGTGATTGTTGCACAGCATTATGAATGAACCAAATATCACTGAATTGTTCAATTTAATATGATTAAGTTTGTTATGTAAACTTGACCTCAATAATAATAGCATTTTAAAAATAGTTCTAAGTTCATGACTCTTCTTAAACTGTTGCATCTTAAAACTACCTTCATAAATCATAATGCAACAGCACAATAAAAATCAATGACACAAACACACATATGTCTATAAAGAGTGTTCAGATAGAAAGTTCCTACCAATTATCCAAAGTGAGTGCTGACAGTGAACCGGTTTTGTAGAAGTTCAATACATAACCATTCAGTGGACACGTCCTTCCATTCGTATCACGTTTATCCAAGCACAGGTAGGGAATATTATTAACATTCACCTTAATTGTTCGTAACATAGCCTGAGGAATGCAGACATTTTAGATTGTGAGCATTTTTCTTTTGATGTATGTCTTAATATATTATAAAATTAGATTATTGTGATTCATTACATCTAGCTAACTAAAGTAATAACCCAATATATATTTAATGATATATTGTACGAAATTTAAAAACTGTTCAGTATATTAAGGTTCTTTAAAGCTTAATATAAACAAAATCAGTAAAAGCATAAATACCCAAAATATTAAAACTATTTTTGAAATCACAAAAATGCTATCTAACTTATTCAGAATTCAAAGTTATAGTCACTTTTGTAACCTCAGAAATAGACTACGAATATTTTTTTAAAAATTCATTTTTCCTGAAAACTTATTTGTGAGCTTACAAACGTATATGGGTATCAGCTACACATAAGAGTAATAGTTTTTCTTTTTGTTTTCTATACAAATCTATTTTTTCTTTTCAGGATATAAGTATCTGACTTTGGTCAATGGTATAATTATAGTCACTGGAATTTATTTTCCATCAACATGTTATGGACAAGCTGTCAGGGGTCCAGGTAGGACTGGCAGTCTCATTACTCCCAGCCATGTGGGGCAGTAAACAAAGTGGCCCTTGTGTTAGTTTTAAAACTTTGTTATATGTTTATTGAGTTTCCACTCTGTACCAAACACCAAGTTTTGGTGCAGGGACCATGAAAATGAAGACAAACACCAACTGCCCTCAAATGGCACATACAGCAGGGCTGCTCCAATGTTAATGTGCATTTTGAACTCAAAAGTTTGGAGACAGTTCCCAAGTTTCCTCATTTCTAGCAGGTGACACTAATGCTCCTAGTTGCTGGCTCACACCTAGAGTGTGAAGGACTTATGGTATAGTGATTCACTTAGTAAACATAACCAATACATGATGGTTAATTGAGAAAGTCACATTCTTTTCCTTAACTTAATTTTACCATTTTAAAAGTACTCAATTAAAAAAAAAAAGATTTTTTTCCCAGTTCAGGGAAAAGTACTACCATTTAGAATAAGAGTATCATTTTGAATTAGTATTATAATCATGTAAAATTATTTTTCTTATGAATAAAAGAAAGTTTCACACCAGAATTCACATACATCGTTTACCACATCAATATCAAATAAATCTTGATCAGTTATATTTGAGAGGCAAGCAAACGGGGAGACAGCAGTTCTGCTTTCAGTCCCGGGCATCAAATGAGAGACCAGTTCAGAGTCTCCATATTCTTTACCTGAAAAATCTAGTAAGAAATTAATTGGACAATCAAATAAGAAAATAACTGAAAACTCTTCTATTTAATACAATTTATTTAAAACAAATTGTATGTGTTTATACTATTATTACTAAGCAAATTACGGAAATCTGTTTAAAAGGAAAATATTTAAGATGAAAAGTTAAGGATTGTATTACTGGGTCATCACTTGGAAGGCTTTCTTCTTAAACTAAAATCATTCTGGCATCTGCTAGTGGTTCTATTATTTGTAGTTATCCGTTGGTCCAATTGGGTAACTCCACGTCTATCCACTCAAACATTAAAAGAGACACTTATGTACAAAGCAGGGAACTTTTATGATGTTCGGGTTTGATTTTTGTCCCTCCAAAAACCATTTTTATTTGATTTTTTGATATCATCAGTATAAATGCCTTATTGACTTCACATTCTGTTCATAATCTTACCGATTTCTGAGAGAGGTAGTTGGCATTCTTTTCTCATGTCAGCCAAGTTAGAAATTGTTAGGAGAAAGGAGACAAAATTCTTTTGAACTCTGTTATTGTGTTCTTTTACTACAGTGACAAATTCCTTAGGAAGATCATCTAGAATTACCTAGGGATAATGAGACAGATCAATATAATTATTCAAAAAACAAAAAAAGCAGAGGATTACAGGGTCAAAATGTTTTAAAAGTCTGATTGAAAATATATTTCTAAGTATAAATTATATTATTTGTAAAAAAAGGTATAAATATATTATTTTTAAAAGTATATGAAAACTAAAATCACTTTGATCCTACCACCCAGGATAAATATAAGGTATAAAGGTTTTGGTATATTTTAGTATTTTCTTCCAGTCTTATAAAATTTTGTTGTATTCAGTTTGTTTGTTTTTTGTCTAATGTTTATACATAACATTATATATGGAATATTTCCCTATGGCACAGAATATTATATAAATGATGAATTTTAGTGGCTGCATATTATTGCCATATATAGCTATGTCTGGAATTCATCTAACCATACCCTTTTTGTTGGGTATATAGGTGGCATCCAATTTTCAATTATAGATAATTATGACATGTTACAGTTTGATTTTTGTCCCTCAAAAAACCATTTTTATTTGTGTTTTTCATTATATCATCAGCATAAATTCCAAAAAGTAAAAATATCACATTAAAGAATATTGTAAAAGTATATCTCTATTTACAGTCCAGTCAACATAACTGTTAATTATAATCTCTGCCATATCAACAAAGGAATAAATATTATCTTGTCAATTTTTCTTTTTTACTATTGGTATTTTTTTACATTTAATTTTCTTTGTATATAGGAACTTTAGTATATGGGAAAGCTATACATTTCATTGGGTCTAGATTTCATTTGAAGACATACTAAACTGTCATTAATTATAATCATTTTTCTGTTGATTGTTTTGGCTTTTTCAGTAGCCAGTCATTTCATCTGTAAATAACAATAATTGTTAAAATAAGAGCTAACATTTATTGAGTGTTTTTTCTGTGTGCTGCACACTATTCTAAGCACTTTGCATATATTAATTAAATTAATCCTCATAGCAATCCTTTGAAGTAGGTACTATGGTGATTCCTAATTTATAGATGAGTAACAGGCCTGGATAAAGAAATTTCTTAAGGCCACCTATGTGCTAAGCGGCAGACCTGGGAAGGAATCCAGGAATCTGGCTTTAAATTAATCTCCAGGGCTTCATGCTCACTATGTGTAACTTTCCCATGGTTAGATCATATTTTTATTGCCATTTGGCAATAAGTAGAATTCCCAGAACAGTATTTTCAAATGGCTAACCATTCATGTCTTCTTGTTTCAAATAGAAATGTTACTGTTGCAATTATTTCAGCTTTGAATGTACTGTGTGAGATCATCTTCAATGTAATAAAAATTCCTGTTACTCTCTTGCTAAAAGTCTCTACCAGCAACAAAATTTTCATTTTTAAGTAAGACCTCAATCCTTCCCTAATTTCAGAAGTCATTATATGATGAAGACAAGTCTCATGAATGACATCAAAACTTCATTATTGGGAAAATACAATTGCCCCGCCTTTCTAATAGAAAGATCTTACATAAAATTCCAAGGTTTGGTAGATATTATTTTCTTACCACTGAATGAGGAAATTTCTTCTTCAAGTTTTGCACACAGGGAGGAAAATATCGTCTTCCAAAAAGATTGGCTACCACCACCACTAAGGTTTCCATCACGTCATTAGAAAATCTCTTTGAGCCTGTTTAAAATAAAGAGCTTAATTTTTCAAAACTTTAGAGAATAAAAGCGATCATTTTAGAAATATACTGAACCAGCTCATAATATCTAAACTTAAAATTTTAAGACAAGACACATTTGAAAATGGCATTTTCCACATGTTTGGTTAATTTTTTAATAAATTACAGTATTGCTTTAAAAATATGCAGACTAACTGACTCCCTATTGACACTGTTGGTATCCTTGGATCCCCTCTTAGCTGTAAGAACCAGAAAAAGAATAGCCATTTGCCCTTTAGTTCTGGAATTGCTCTGTATTCCATCGTGGTCTTCAAACCTTCCCTTTTCTGCTTTTGTTCCACTCAAGTTTTTCCACCTCTCTTCAAAATCTACTAAGGCATAAAGGCCTTACGCTACTTCACAAATTCTTTGTCTGCCATTCAAGGCCAAATGTCAACCCACACCTATGCTCTCCTTGACACACATTACAGTCAAACAAGAGCTCACAACTACTCCCATTGACATGATATGTCTTTGCTCCTGAGATTGCAACACCTGGATTAATTATTTCCCACATTTTCGATATGCCGGAATTCTTGCAGTATTTTAGGGATTAAATCTGGAGGGCAAACATATGTTTGATTTCCAATTTTTAATCAGCCAGAGCATTGAACAGAGTGCCATACCCAAATTGATAGCCACTTAATCACTAATCAGTAAGTGAATGAGTAAATGACACATATTCATGTGAGAACTTGGAAATTACAATAGTATGAAGCTACAATGCATCACACTATTGCAGAAATGCAGAGTATTAACAGTGAAGCTCCCAGGCTTCATATAAACAAACAAAAAAGATCTTTCAGCTTGATGTGTTTGTGACAAATTCTTTTCGGTGTTTTTATTCCTTTAACGTTGTGATACATTACTCATGTTATACATTTATAATAAGTAAAATTCAGTGATGATTACTTTCCATAATCCTTTCATGAAAAAAATACACATTAATATGGACTAGAGGCTTTATGATTTGATGTATTAGTAGATCTGTGGTACATAATATATAATATTATTTTCATTATTTTTATGTAATTTTAACAAAAGTTGGTAATTTATTGAAGATGAAATGAACAATGGAATGTCAATTTTATACTTCAGTTTCCAGCTATCTTTATTTCTCTATCTAGAAATTTAAATTTCATTATGTTAAAGTTATAGAAAAGGAAAAATAATTATTATTTAAAAAAAGGAAATCATTACAGTTGAGAACATTGTGATGCCAATATAATCCTATAATTTATATTTGACTTTGAATTGTTACCTTCGTTTTTTATTGTGATACAGCTAAGGATTAGACCTAAATGTGAGGATAACACCAAGAGGCCTATTGTTCATATTAGTGACCAGATATAAAAAGGACAAATTAGCAATTTTACATGTTATTGCAATTTATTTCAATTGATATATATTAAAAATGCCACATTATTTCAGAAGAATATTTATTATTCTAATGATTTATTTTCTAAAATTTAAATTACATTCAATGGTCATTTAGAATATTTACATTATATTACAAATACTCCATGCATATGTTAATATTTTTATAAACATATTTAATAGTATAAAGTAATAAAAATGTTTAAAATGCATTAAGAGAAAAAGCAGTTAGAAAATGTCACACCATTCAAAGTGAATACAGTTCTGGGGAATGGGTGGGTATATGCAAACACATGTAGTCTCTGTGCGTGTGTTTGTATGTATGTGTTTGCATAGAAAATTTAATGAGTAAATATTTGGGAAAGGAATATTTGCTTACCATCTATGTTGGATGGAATACACAATTTATGAAACAAACATTTCTCCAGCAAGCTTACAAAAACAAAATTTGCAGGTTCATGGTAGT